>PVLA01005480.1:0-145653 GCA_004027455.1 Hydrochoerus hydrochaeris
TAAGCCCTTTTGATTTTCTCCAAGTTGGGGGAGTCCTTACTGGCACACTCCTCACTCTGATGTCTTCTGTGTGCAGAGAGGAGTCACCCCCACTCTTGTCAGACTCACTAAGGTCTTACAGTTAGTTGGAGGAAGCTTTACTACTAGCTCTATTTACCCACTGTACACTTCTATTTTAGGGGCATACTCACCAAACTGACTGGAGCCTGCTGAGATCTTCTGATTGGGTGAGGTAGTCACTGAATCTCCCCTCAAGCTAGTTCAGTTAATCTGCTATAGTCCAAGGTTTTGGGAGAAAGGGTAGGACCTCTGGCTGGAGTTCCCTGGTCCTCAAAGTTCATCTGCAGAGAAGGCCGGGCCTCAAGAGTGGTCTGAGTCTAAACTAGCCTGGGCGCCTCTGGCTGGAGTTACCGGCTGCCGCTGGGTGGTCTCTGCTGAGAGTGGAGCTCCGAGGGAGGCCTGCATGTCTAAGCATCAAGAAAGAGTTTAAGAATTCATTAAAAAAGCCAATACATAGTATCATCAGGTATAAATTTAGGAATGAGAAATTTACATTTAAGAATTCTAGAAGGAAATTAAAGGGAAGATTTTAGATAATATTAAAATGGGAATGACATTTTCTTTTTTAATGTCCTCTTAAAAACTTATCTTAAATATGGAATACAGAAAAGTACACAAATTGAAAACATACAAGTCAGTAAATTTTCACAATGAACCCAGTCTAGTGTCTCCCAAATCACATGATGAAAAAGAGCATTATACCGCTGGCCCAAATGCAGTTACTTCTTAAAGGTAGTGGTTATCTTAAATATTTGCTTCTACTAATTCTTTTCATTCAACATTGTGTTGCATTAGCTCATGTCACCTCTATCAGGTGATATTATACTCATCTCATTGCACTGGAATATCCCAATTGCATGAATGCATGAAAAATCATTTTTTCATTCCCTGTTGGTGGCTCAGTTTCAGATTTGGTTATCACAAATAGTGCTACAGTGAACAGTTATAAACTATGTGAATACTTTAATTAGTTTATATACTTCTTTGGGGGAGGAGCAAACCTAGGAGTAGAATTACTAGAATTTCAGTTATCACAATGACTGTCAAATGACTGTGGTTTTATATGACTTTTTGGTTTCAGGTTTGTATATGAATTTGTTTTGTTTTGTCTTGCTAAGTTTTGTTTTTCCCTCTAATATTAAGAAAGAATAGAAATACATGTAGAGGTTCATGCATGCATAGCTGTTTACACTCTCACTGTTTGACTATCTACTTTGTATGCTTTAATTTTGTAACTTGAACAACTATTTCTAAGAGGACAATATGTAATTTATTAACTAGTGATTTCTTATTGTTTATCTTTTTTTTAAATTCTGTATTATCTCTAACCTTTACAGGCTTTTGTTTTTCTTTATATAAAGAAAAAGCTTCCCAAAATCAATGTACCAATTTTGATTCTCACCAGTAACATCAAGAATTCCTACAGTGAGACTTCTCAGTTTTTAATAAACTAGATTATCTGACTGGGGTTTTAATTTTTTAAATTGAACTGAAGCACACTGTCATAGAATTATTGGCCGAATGGATAGCTTTTTTTTTTTTTTTGTAAAATGCTTCTTGAAGTCTTCTACACATTTCATGCTCTGCCTTCTTTTTATTATCTGAAGGATTTCATTTCAAATTATTAGACATTTATTGAGTAATTGTACTGATTACGACTTCCCTCATCTTAGAGCTGCATTTCTAAGTCATAATTTTTATTTAAATGAAGTTTCTAATGTTAATGTATCCCAGTTTATTGATATTTTCCTTTATGATTAATTCTCTTTCTTTCTCAGTCATGGCCTATTTAGTAAATCTATACCTTCCAGAACCATACAAATGTATTTAGTTTGGACTATCCTCCCATATAATTTTACCTTACATATTTTGTTCTCTAATCCACTTTTATCCCCTGCTTTCTCCTCCTTGGTATTTGGGATAAAGTGAGTTTCCATTTTTTTTTTTATTTAAAGAGGAAAAAACATGTAAAGGGTAGAGATAATACAGAATTTTAAAAAAAGATAAACAGTAAGAAATCACTAGTTGATAAATTACATATTGTCTTCTTAGAAATAGTTGTTCAAGTTACAAAATTAAAGCATACAAAGTAGATATTCAAACAGTGAGACTGTAAACAGCTACACATGCATGAATCTCTACATGTATTTATATAAACTTAAAATCTTACTGAGATAAAGTAAATAATACCTAAATAAACATCATGTCTGAGGATTTGAAGACTCATTTTTTTTAATTTAAAGAGAAACAAAAGCATGTAAAGGGTAGAGGTAATACAAAATTCAAAAAAAAAAGATAAATAATAAGAAATCACTAATTGATAAATTACATATTGTCCTCTTAGAAATAGTTGTTCAAGTTACAAAATTAAAGCATACAAAGTAGATAGTCAAACAGTGAGAGTGTAAACGGCTATGCATGCATGAATCTCTGCATGTATTTCTATACTTTCTGTATTACAGGGAAAAACAAGACTTAGCAAGACAAAACAAAACAAATTCTATAAAAACATGAAACCAAAAAGTCGTATAAAGCCATTGTACAAGGTGATCTGCAATGATTACTGTGTTGTTTCTTATTATCTTCAATAGAATGTCTATATCATCAGACATAATTGAATATAGCAGTATAATTGAGTATAGCAGTAAATAATAATAGTAGTAAAAATAAAACATTGTAGACAATATAAAACTTCAAAGGCAGGTAATAATCAAACCATGGTGGATATTCTAGTGGATCTTGTCATCTTAAGTGCAGTTGCCTATCCTCTCAGAGTTGATACTATCAATCGTAACAGCTTTGAATAAAATCTATCAATACAAAACCATGATCCAACAAACCAGATTCGATTATGATCAATCATGGTAAAACAGTGTAGGTTTTACAGAGCTTTAGATTTAGTTAATAGGAAATTAAGGATGATTACCATACTATATCCTGTTATTTTTGGGATTACTGTCTGTGCCCTCAAATCTAGTACAGATAGAATGACTGGAACAGAATATAATACATCTAAGCAGAGTAGTGTGAGTAATGTGGGTTTTAAATCCTGGTGCACTATTAACAATATAGCATATCAAGGCCATCTATGTTAGAGATTCTAGTTATCCTTCTCTGCCTCATTTCTGCTATGTTCTTTTCCTGCCTTTGTTTGTCTAGTTTTCTCCTTCATTCTACTGCCTGCCCCACACATTGAGGCCTTTCTGCCACTGTTCCTAAAATCCTGGTATTTTTTTTTCTCTCCCTAGAATGTCCTTCAGTATGCTCTGTAGGGTTGGATTGGTGATCACAAACTCCCCCAGTTCCTCTTTGTCATGGAAGCATCTTGTTTCTCCATCAACTTCTAGCAACAGCTTTGCAGGGTACATCAATCTGGGCTGGAAGTTATTCTCTTTCAGAACTTTGAATACTTCACTCCAAGCTCTTCTTGATCTGACGGTCTGTGTTGAGAAGTCAGCTGTGATTCTGATGGGCTTACCTTTATAGGTAATCTGTTTCTTTTCTCTGACAGCTTTTAATATTCTGTTTTTATATTGAATTTCTGGTATCTTGATTATTATATGTCTGGGTGTAGATCTGTTTTGGTTGTAGGTGGCTGGAGTTCTGTATGCCTCACACAACCGAATGTCATTTTCTTTTCTCATGCTTGGGAAGTTTTCCTTAATTATTTCTGTGAATAGCTTTTGTAATTCACTTGCATGTATTCCTGCTTCTTCATTCACATTTCTTATTCTTAAATTGTAGATTCTCTTGTCATCTTCTAGCCTTTGTATTGTTATTACCTGTTTCCTTGTTTTTTTTACGAGATCTTTCCTTTCATCATCACACATTGCAAACTTGTCTTCAAGTTTTGATAGTCTATCCTTAGTTTCTTTTAAGGAGTTTTGTCAGCTTTCAATGGAGTTTTTAATTTCCTGGTAGTCTCTTTGAATCTGCTTCATGTATTCTATATTTTCTTTATATTCTTTATCAAATGTTTCTCTCCTTTTTTTGGTGTTCCTCCCTTCTTCCATCTGTATCATCCTGAGAGATGCTTCCTGAGAGCATTTCTTTTATTACTCTACTCATATCCTGCTTTACCTGATTTAATATTTCAGTTTTGAGCTTGTCTACAAGGTCCTGAAGATATCTCTTAATGTCCATTGAAGCCATTTCTGATGTTGTATGTTTGCCGCCCTCAGTCTCCCTTGTTTTTCCTTCTCCTGGTTCAGTATTCTCAGGGTTCTGGGCTGGGGGCCTCTTCCTGCCTCTCTCTTCTGTCACGGCCTTGGCTTCCTCCACACAGGTTACAGTGTGGTCTCTGTTGGCTTCCTCCACACAGGTTACAGTGTGGTCCCTATTGGCCACATGTCCTTTGAAGCACACTGTGGAGGGACCTCTGCCCTCTCCTGCCTGCCCCTCCCCACCAGGCCAGCCAAACTTCAGGGGCTTTTCACCCGGTTAGTGCATGCTAGATGCAGGGAATCAATTTGGGAGGGCTCATTGGGTCCTGGTCAGGGGCAAGGCCCAGTTGAAGCAAATCCCATGAATCTGCTCTGGGGAGGGAGAAACCAACTGAAGTCACTGTCACTCCCAGTACAGGCTCCTCCTGCCCGATTCCAACATGTCACCCACCTGGTCATGCCCTTCTCGTGGCGGGGGTGGGTCTCACTCCCAGCACTGACTGTGGATCAGTGAAGGTCCCTTCACCAGCTCTGCTCTCTGTTGGGCTCACCAACCCCTAATTTCAGTGCTGCTGTGCTTCCTGTGAGTGGCGGTGGGAATGAGTTTGGGTGGCTCTGCCAGCCAGCACAGATTTAAGCTGGTGCACACTTGGTGGGTCACTGTGAAAACGCTGTGTTCCATAATTTTCAGCTGTTTCAGTTGTAGTCCTGAAGTATTTGATGAGCTTTTTTACGTTTTAATTTCTTCCTGTGTCAAGAGGATCCATCTCCCTCTGTCTGGGTCCCTCCAGGGTGTTTTATTCTGGCGTATGAGTTGTTTCTTCCAGGAGGCTATGTATTTTATTGCTCACTGATCGGCCATCTTGTCTTCTCTCAATTTTTATAGTATTTAATTCTCCCCTTACTTTACCACTCTGTAGAGCTATTTTTAATACAGCAAGCATTCGTACATGTTTGAGTCTGTTCTATGACTTGTTTCATTGGTATTTTCTTCTGTACTTCAGTCAATATCACATTGACTTTTTATATGCAGTTTTATTATATTTAGATACTTGATACTGTAAGTCTCTTTTCATTGTTCTTCAAGATGATCCACACTTGTTTCTTTGTATTTTCCATATATGGTTTACAATTTACTTGACATTTTCTAACAAAACATCCTGCCACAATTTCAATTATGGTTCCATATAAACTACAGGTTAAATAAAACAGAATTAATTTACAACTTTAGAATGCTGGGTTTTCTCAACATGGTAGAATTGTCATTGATTAATCTTTCACAATGTTTTATCATTTTCTATGTAGAAGTCTTCCATAGTTTTAATTTAATTAAGTTCTAAGTGTTTGGTATGCATTAAGATGCTTTTTTATGTTATTGTGAGTAACAACATTTAAGTTGCAGTTTCTTCTTATTACAACAGGTGTCCAGGAATATAGTCAATCTGTGCATGTTGTTATATGTAGAGATTTTGCCAGGTTCAAACAGTTTATCCTCTTTAAAATAAAATTTTTAAAAAGTCACTGTTTTAAAGAGGATTAAGCCAAGGAACATAAAATAGAATAAAACCAATCAAAACAAACCAGTGTGACTTCAAAACCTAGTGACATTTTGGTCTTATTGATAAAGCAGATACAAAGGTATCACCATTTCTTCACAAGATATAATATTTGATAGTTTATGTTTGTTATCTTTTACTAAATTAAAGAAATATTTCTTCATTCCTAGTAACTAAGAATTAATGGAGAGACTCTAACTTCAATAAATTTTCTTCTAAAGCTATTGATATGATCCAATGATTTCCTTTATCAGGTAATGAATTGAATTTTCTTGATTTAAAATGCCTTACAATGATTGTATCAAGCCCAAAAGGTTCATTCCTTTTCTATTCTCTGTGTTTGTATGTGATAGGCCCTGTTAATTTCTTTTACAAAAATTCACCAATGAGGACCGACGTATAACTCAGGGGTAGAGCACTTATCTGGTATTCATGGGGCCCTGGGTTTGATCCTGAGCACAGGAAAACAAAAAACAAAAATAAAAAATACTTCACCAATAAAACCTCTATCTTTTTCTGGGAATAGTTTAAATCTCAAATTCAAATTGTTTTAGTAAATAAAGGATTATTTCTAAGCCTGTTTGTCAGTGTAATAGCTGGGGTAAATTGTGGTTTATTTCCTAGAAGTTTATCCATTTTTATCAAGCTTGATGAATATTGTGCAATTTTCACATCTGTAAGATCTTCAATTATGTAACTCTTCAATCCCCAAAGTGGTACCTTGTCATTTTTCTTTTTTCCCTATCAGGTGTCATAAAGATTCTTGAATTTTAACTTTTTCTAAAAAAACATATTCTCTCTTGTGTATTTTTTTCATATCTTCATTTTTTTTTTAAAGTTGTCCTGGGCCTTCACACTGAGCTACATATCCAGCCTTTTTGTTATGTTTTAACTTTAAGATGAATCCCCAGTAGATTACTACATTGCCTGGGCTGGGCTTGAACTTGCAATTCTCCATCCTCAGTCATGCCACACACCATGTTCAGCTTCTACTTTTTGCTATTTCTTTTGATTTATTTTTCTATTCTCCTACTAACATTGTAAAACAAATACTTAGATAATGATCTCCACCCTCTTTTATCTTCTGGAGTTTATAAATTTGCTATGGAGCACAGCTATGTGCATTATACAATATTTGATTTATTTTATTTTTGTTAGGATTGATCTAGATTCATTATTTGGATATTATTTATTTTCAAATATTTGGGTTATTTTAGCTAATTTTCTGGTGTTCATTTCTAGCTTCTCACTCCTTTGAGGTCAGAGAATGAACCCTGTATAACTGTACTCTTAAAATTTGTTGAAAACTGGAGCATTGTGTGGTCAGTTTGGGGAAATGTTCTGTGTGCATTTGAGATGGATAGGTATTCTGCAGTTGTTAGGTGCAGTGCTATAGATACCAGTTAAGACTATTTTGTTAACCTGTTCTTCAAATATCTTTCTTATTTTTGACATCTTGTTCTGTCAGTTTCTGAAATAAATGTGTTCAAATCTCCAACTATCTTTATTGCTTCCTTATGAAAATGTCTGTTGCCAATTTTTAAGATAATGCTTTTACTTTTATGCTTCAGTTTGCTCCTTGGAAAATTTTATAAGTATCCATTTTACTCAGTGGGCCTTTTTATGGCTGGAATGTTTCTCTTGACCTTTTATACCCAATAAAATGTGCACCTACAGATTAATATCACTTAAATGGTGATTTATACCACATCAATATGAGAATTGCTAAATTTTCCACTCCTGCCTGCCTCTTCTCTAGGAAGCTTGCCACAAAGATGATTTTCTTGAGAGAAAAGTGAATCTCCATAGGAAATACAAATGCTATTAGAATGCTTACCAGAGGGAAGATATATGTATTTTGCAACTTCATAAGAATTCTGCATAGAGTCACACAGGATTGAATTCAGATAAGGACTATAGAATAAAAGGCCAATAAAAGGTCAATCTACTGTAGGGCTTTGTTTCTATTTGTATTTGGGAAATTGGTCTCTGTTTTTTTCTTTTTTCTTTGTGTCTGGTAGTGATCATATTTCACCTATCAGAGATAGCAACTGAAATCTGAATGCTCGCACAGGTCAAGGTGGTTTGTATGAAAGAAGACAGGAGTGTTTCTTGGTTTTGGACAGAGGCCCCAGGAATTCTTTTTAATTGATGCTTCTGGGGACTGAAGTGGCATCAACCTTGCTGGGGGGCACCCCTTGTTAGTAAGAATGTAGACAACAAAAGGCGTTCCATCTTCAAACAGAATGATCCTCTAGTATGTGCAAGTTCCTTGATCTTTTGACCACACGGAAATACCATGAAATAACTAAATCCCTGAAATTCAAGATCTTAAAAATGTAACTTTCAGTAATGAATTCTCTGGGGCATTATTTCTCCAGCTTTGCCTGTTTGCTTTTTGTTTTGTTTTGCTTTGTTTTGTTTTGTTTTGTCTTGTCTTGTTTTGTTTTTCCCTGTTGGGTGCAACATGAGTGAGTGGTTAAAACTTGTTTTAGCTACAAAGCAGCTCTCAGATTTTACCGGTATATATGAAGGTTGATTTGGCAAAGATTACATGTGGTAAAGCTATGAACCAAACATTAATTACCCTATGCAGAGTACTATGAGTAATACTCAATATAAAGCAAAATGAAATAATTCCTTGTGTCACTGAAAATGAGTGATAACAGTTACAGCATCAAAAGACAAGTCAAGTACTTGATGAAAATGAAGCCTGACCGAGGGGCTGATCCCACCCTATCTTGCATGGTGGAAGAGGCAGGAATAATGTTAGAATTCATTGGATGAAGCATACCTAGAACTGGCAGTGCACAAACTAAGAAGCAAAAGTGGCAAGTAGCGTTGAACAGGTTCCTTTACATTAAGTAAATATGATTTTTAGGAACCAAAGGAAGAAAAATGACATGAAAAGAAAAAGGAAAAAGTTAAGGTCATGTAAGGAATAAATTAAGATTAAAGTAAGAATAATTGGAGAGACATCTTGGAAGGATCTGAAATAGCTTTTTCTGAGGAAAGGTGGCTGAGTACCTAATACAGAACAATATATGACTATTGTGTATATGAGGCAGCTGAAAACTTTCATCATTACATGTAGAATTTATTCTCTATCTGTGTCTGAAACTATAGATAATACCAGCACATGTCTGCTATGTATTTCCTATGTACACATCCCTATGACTAAGTGCAGTTTATTAATTAGGCACAGTAAGATATTAACAACAATTAATAGTAATAATAGCAAAATTATAACAATATGTTGTAACAAAATTATGCAAATATGGTGTCTCTCAGCCCTCTCCCCCTCAGTCCCCTTCCTTGTCCCTTCTTCCTCTCCCACCTCCCTCTCGTTCTCAAACCAGCCCAGACAAATCCCCAGTAGCTGCAGGGGTTGCTTTGATTCCAGGACCACCACATGTGTACCAAATACATAAATGCTCCAGTACCTTACTTAAAATATAACCTATTCCACAGCTTCCCATATACTTTAAATCATCTCTTGATTACTTATAATACCTAATTCCATGGAAACACTGTGTACATAGTTATATTACTTAGGGAATAATGGCAAGGAAAACATATATGTATTTAGCACAGATGCGATTATTTTTCTTGACTTTTTCCTGAATGAGCCATGTTGGTTGAGTCCACAGATGGTGACCCCTTGGATACAGAGGGATGATTGTATTAATATGCTCAGGTGCACGGTTGACCTCGGGTAACTGAAAGCATGCGAGTGAAACCGGATAAGGGAGCCTCCTGCACATCCTGCAAACAAGAACTCAAATTTAATGGTGAGGTGGATTAAACCAATGGTTTATTTTAATGAAAGCTCAGAGACTGCTGTGTCATGAGAAAACTCAAATTTTCCCAACTGAGCTCATTCTTATAAAAGCTATGGTGATCACGTTATTTGTTTTAAATACCCCCTTAAGGACCACATTCCTATGGAGTGGCCTCTTCTCCTTGCTGGAGGTCTACTGTTCTAATGGCAGTTCCATCACAGCTTTGCTACCATGCTTACCTGCTTGCGGACAAATTCAGAATCATAAAGAGTATGTGAGACAGGCAGCTAACAATCATTGGTAGGACCCAGAAGAAAAGATTCTCTCCAAATAGAGGGATCAGAAACATCTGCTTGGGTGTCTAGCAGGTTCAGGGCAAGTGAAGATAAGAAAATGTGTTCTGAGCACAGAAAGAACACATCAGGCAAGAGAGCAACACACACTAAGGTCCTGGGGTGGGGGAGGAATAGCCATATGTTGTAGTCAGGGGTTGTACAGAGAACAGTTAGAGTCAGGACTTGGAGTTTATGATATTATTTTTATGATGGTCACCCAGAGTTAACACAAGAAAATGCAGGAAATCTATCCACATCACTAAAGACATAGAATATTTAGCCAAGGGCCTGAATCCCGCAACAATGTCCCACATGAGTCCAGATGAAGGTCCAGAGCTCACGACAATGCCTCCCACGAGTCCAACCAGAGGTCTAGAGCCCACAAAAAGGACTCACGCCAGTCTCTTACGGGTCAGTTCTGGGAAGGCCCAAAGGTCAGTGGTGGAAGCCAGAAAGTCTGTGCCAGCGGGGTGAAGGAGCTGTGCTAGTAGGGTGAGGGTTCTATGCTGGAGCCAAGAAGTCACACTCACAACAGAGACCAGGGCTGATCTGAAAAGCACCACAGCCATCCTCAGCAACACAGAGGCCCCAAGCTCCTCCCACAATAAGCACAATTGAGTACATGCCAGGAAGCCAGCGTGACGAGTTCATCCTGCAGACCAAGTGACACACATCTTCTTCTCCAGAGCCTGGAAGCAATGCTCGATGTGAGGAGGATGAGAGCTTCTCCAGGAGAACCAACGGCTCAAACAGCAACATGTAGGAGAACCCACAATGCCTCAAAGCACTAATGCCTTAATGCACTAATGTGAATAGCTTCTCCTTCTCCACATCTCTATTTATGCTGGCAACTTTCCTCAGGTGAAACAGCTATGCTCAGAGCCATGCTGATGCAATCCAGTGTTAAGCTGACCACCAGTTTTTAATCCTTAACACCACATATGGGGCTGGCAGAGGCCGCTTGGCCAGACTGCAGACACAGATTGGTCCTGATGAGGGAGTCAAAGGCGGAACCAGGCATCCCACCATGCCAGACATCATAGGGTGATGGAAAGTTGCCTCCATATGGCCTCAGGACTATGTCAGGATTCTCACGGGCTTTAAGGCAGGCTGATGACCCATTCATGTGTGTGTTTTGAAACTATCATGTTACATAGAAATGACAGTATAATGTGGAAAACAGGAAGGAATTGAGATCAAGTTACCAGAAAGAACAAAGCAACTTGTGCATTTATTCAAGATTCAACTGAATGTGTACCATGCTTTAATCATATGCTGTTATCAGAGTTAGAAAAGATACATCTGTATTGTATACTTTTATTTACCTATGTGAATATAAGTAACCACGTAATTTACACAAAAAAATCTAAAATTGTATGTGTATTTATGAATAAATAGTAAAAAGTGGTATAGATCATAAAGGCTATATTAGAATATGCTGAAAGGGAACATCAGGGTTCTATAAAAGTAAACCTCAAACTTTGGCAAATGTTCCAGATATCTATTCTTTCTTGATACAGAGAAACTAATTAAATATATGAGTTCATTGAGTTACAAATGTGTACTTACAACCAGTATTACCATGTCCATAATTCCAATGTAAACACATGGCTTAACCTCCCATTTGAATTTTTTTAAAATGATGTTAAACCTAAGTAAATTAGATTTAATGTTAATGTTCATGTAACTCAAATTCTACTTGAGTACATAGCATTTGTGATACAGAAGAGAAGACTCTTCTGACCCAATTCTCTTTTGTTTCTCATTACTCTTCTGAGAATAACTATAAAAACTTCTGAGAATGAACATCCCGAGCTAAGGAAGGTCTGATGGAACGGCCCAGGCTCTGTGCCTGTTCCCCATCAAAACAGGATTTCTATCTGTGTTTTAGCCCAAAATGTCCATGGTTCCTGGAGATAAAATGCAGGGCAAACCACTTTTCAGGATCCTTCAACCCCTGCATAGCCGGGGCATGTGCAGAGCAGACTTCATGCATCCTGGATGTCTTTACTGGGCTTTGGAGATCCGGCTGGCAATGAGTCCTTGGCTCCTGTTGTTCCTTGCCGCCTTTGTGTACTAGATTGCTGAACTCTGACAAGTTGGCAATCAGTATCCAGCAAACCTCCTGCACAGAAACTTGCTCAGACATTGTGTTGTAATCGAGGTTTGCAAGAAAATAGATTTAATACAGAACACACAAGATTATCTTATAATATTCACTGAAAAAGTCAAGTGCAGAAAAGTGCAAGAGATCTGTCCATGCAGTAGAGACCCAAAGAAACCAGCCAAGGATCTGGCGTCGGCTGCAGTGTCCCATGCAATTCCGTATCAAGGATCTGCACCAGAAAGGCCCAAGGACCAATGGCAGAAACTCGAAAATCTATGCCCACAGGCCGAGGGGTCTGCACTGGAGCCAGGAAGCAATGCTCAAGGCTAACACCAGAGCTCTCCTGAAGAGAACCATGGCTACCAGCGAGGATCTAGCCAAGATCATATCAGGAAAACTAGCCATGGTGAGCTTCTCCAGAAATCTTCCCCTCCAGTTCTCCTGGAACTGTTACACCATTAGCAACAATCCTCAAGTGGGTATTCCATGCCCAGAACCATGCTGACTCAGTTCAGCTGGGTGTTTCCACTTAAATTGACCATTAGTTAATCCATCACAATTGATTTCATTGTGAATATTGAAATTTTTATGAATTGAATATTTGTGGCCAACCTGCAAATCTGTTGGTGCTGTTTTTCCGGTAGCCTGTGCTCAGTGGTATCTCTGTATCACACTGTGGTAATTCTCACAATATTTCAACATTATTATATCTGGTAAGATAACCTATGATCAGTCCTGTGTGTGGGGTGGGTACTATGGGTTGAACCTATGTCCTTCCCACTGAGGTATAGCCTAAGCGCTTTCTTATGTTTTTGAGACAAGGTCTCACCACGTTGCCTAGGTTGGGTTTGAACTGGCCATCCTCCTGCCTCAGCTTCTCGGTGTGCTGGGAGTACAGGCATGGGCCACCACAATGAGCTGATGAGTGGCTTTTGATGTTCCCATTGTGATTGTTCAGAGGTGCTACAAACTATTCCCATATACGACAGCAAACTTCATCAGTGAAGGAATGCTGTAAGCGTTCTTCCTGTTCCACTAACAGGTAGCTCCTCCCCTCTCTCCTCCTTGGGCCCCTTTCTTCTTTCACCAACAATGTGAAAGTTGGCCACATGATAACCCTACAAGTGTTGAAGTATTCTCTCACTTTAAAGCAAAACCTAGAGATGATTTAGCTTAGTGAGAAAAGGATGTTGAAATCAAGAGGGCCACACTAGGCCCCTCGAGCACAACTGTTAGCCAAGCTGTGGATGTGGAGGAAAAGTTCTTGAAGGAAACCAAAGTCTTACTCAGGAGTGATTAAAAGGTGAAATAGGGACCAGGGGTTTAGCTCAGAGGCCTAGGTGCCTGCCAGGCAAGTGCAAGGTCATGCGTTCAATTCCCGCTACAAAAATATAAAAGTGAAATAGCCTCCTCCTGGTGTGAAGGAAATCTGCCTGGTCTGGAAGGGAGAGAGCATGGGCCACAGCGGTCCCATCTGCAAAGCCTAATCTGGAACAAGGTCCTCACGCTCCTCAGGTCTGTGAAGGCTGAGGGAGATGAGGAAGAAGAGTTTGCATAGCACCAGCTGGCTCGGCCTCTGAGGTCTAGGGAAAGAGGTCAGCTCCACAACATCGAGGTGCAAGGTGAAGCGGGCAGGGCTGGCGCAGAAGGTGCAGCCAGGCGTCCCGGTGGAGCAGGATCGTTGGTGGAGGTGACCAACCGCACAACAGTGTTTCGGTGGCTAAGTGGAGCCCAGACGTGACTCAACTGTGGCAAACTCGTGACAGAACTTGGACACCTGAGGGGCTGCTTCTCACAGATGAAGGAAGCGGTTTCTTGGGGTGGAATCTATCCGGCTGAAGGTACTGTGTACATCACTGAAATGGCAGGGAATTATTCAGCATACTATACTCACCATGGGCAGAGCAATGGCAGAGCTGGAAAGGGTTGACTCTGATTTTCAAAAAAGTTCAACTGTGGGTAAAATGCTGTCAAACACATTCCAGAGAAATATTTTGTGGAGAGAAGAATTAATTCATGCTGCTCACCTCCTCATATTATTTTAGGCATTGCCGTAGCCACCCTAACCTTCAGCGACCACCCACAAAGAGGGAAACCCTTCTGCCAGCACGATTAGGACACTCTGAGGCCTCAATGGAAAGTTGTAGCAGTAAGGCACTTTTCCACTAAGGTATATAGATTTTTTGCTGAGATACAGTGCTATTGCTCACCGAATAGACTACAGTGCTGTATAGTGTAAACATTTTTTTTTGGTACTGGGCATTGAACCCAGGGACTGACTTGCCAGGAGGGTACTGTGCCATGAAGCTACATTCCCAGCCCCATAATTTTTATATGCACTAGGAAACAAAAAAATTCATGGGATTCACTTTATTGCAGTGTTCTGGAATTGCATTGCAGTATCTCCAACATATGCCTGTAGTAAACCTTTGGAAAAATTTTCAATATAATTGTGGGTAAGCACAGAAATGGAAATAAAAGTGGAATAATAAAATATATTACAAAATATACTTTATAGTTCTTAAAGTGTGTGGGTGCTTAAAATAATGCATATAATTTTTGGCAAAATTTGAGATTAACTCATTATTTTCCTGGCTTTACTATTCTGGCTTATCTGAGGAAACCTAAAATAATTTAATCCACAATAGAGTCTAACAATTGTGGACCAATCAGAATTCTGTTATATTCATTGATACCAAAACATCCTCTGATTCAGTTTAAAGGATGATAACATTTTTATGGGAATTTCAGACAGTGTAATCCTTAGCTTCACTCTGCCTGGTGATATTAATAGTGTCACAAAGTGGCATTTCTAACACAGAGAAATATTACCTAGCTAATGCTTTCTGATAAGGATGAACTTTCTATTTCTAAACGTTAAGCACAGAGAACTTTAGCTATTTAACAAAGATGGTGACTAAGACCAGTTCTATTCTTGGATTATCAAAGGAACCATTCTAAGAGCCAAGAATAGGATTGTTCCCAGTGCTCTAGGGGCCAACTCTCAAGGCAAATTCAAGGGTCTCTTTAGAGCTTCTTTCCTTGAGGCTGCTGGAAAGTGAAACATTCATACAAACCCCAAAGTGAGAAGGACTCACAGCCAAACAAAGTCCCGCCGTCTGTCCTCCGTGACAAGGAAAGAGTATTTCTGGCTGACTACCTTCCTCTTATCATTTTTCTCACTGATAGCCCTTGGCCAAAACGAGCTCCTATTCATGTATACATCCCCTCTTTTTAAAGATCCAACATTCAAACTGGTAGAAAAATTATAAAAGAAACTGTCTCCAGGGAGAAACCTGTAGACTCTTAACTCCACTTTCTCCCCCAAGGGTAGCAGCTGAGGGTAGCGATCACGGCTGTGGCTTGCTAAGGCTAAAACAACCAGAACCAAGGTTCCAGCATGAATGAGGCAAATGAGAGTAGAGGCTCAGCCGCCAGTTTGGATGAGAGCTTATTAATGATGACATCTATGCAATTACAAGTACAGACACAGTGGTACAGCAGCGTAATGTGTCACAGGCCTAATGGGGCCTTCAACTTTCACCACTTAGAGTCTGCACATCAAGAAGGTGTGGAAAGCAGGAACCATCTCGGTAGGTGTCCTGCCTCCTTTTGCCTTCTGAATCACAGACTATGCATAGATCTTGTCAAAATTGTCTATAGCCCACTTACTGCTAAAGGGAAGCTGACCTATTTGAAACTCAGGTGACCTAGAGAGGTAAATAAAAGCAAGGTCTGCACCCAGGAGACAGCAAAAGGAATCAGACACCAAAAAGAAAGGTTAGGCGTGTTCATTCACATACACGCAGCCAGCCAGTCTTTTGCAGTAGACTGAAAGTCAGGCAGAGTTGGGGATTCCGGTTTTACCTCTTTGTTTTATTCTTGCAAAACTGCATGATGTCCCAGGTTGGGCCTGCCTGGGCCTCTGTCTCAGTAAGAAGCAAGACAAGCAGAGGAGCGCCTCTGCCGGAGGATGGCGGAGGTGGCCTTTGCTTAAGTCTGTGCACTTCTCAGAGGTCCTTGGAGGGGGCTGGGTGCAAGAAAGGACAGGGGAGGTGGTCTTGCTTTACGGAAGGCACATGGGTGAGTAGTCACCTTGAATCAAAAGCATCTGCCATGAAAAAAATAATAACAAAGGCAACTTTTTGCGTTTTTACTTCCTCTTTTTTCGCCTCATGCGCAGGACTCAAGTTTCAGAGGGTCTCTCTGTTTTGCCCCTTTTGCTCCCCACATTGCCCGACCACGCAGCCCCGAGGGTGGGGCATCTGCAGTATCTAAGGGAGGAGCAGTGTGTGGGCAGTTACTGGGGTATTTTCATTTTCCAGTTTCCAACTAAAAACTGGTGACGTTCTGTCTCTGATAGGCATCCTCCTCCGATCATGTCCCCAGCTTCCTTTCATAGAGAAAGGTCCTAATGCGCCCTGATGTTCTGACTTGACACAAACCTTTGCCTCCGCTGACCACATCCAGCACGCTTTCTAAGTGAATGCAGCACCAGTGGCACAGAATTTGCCCTTCTACAGCCCTTGACCTTCAAGGGGAAGGGTATATTCCTTCTCCCATGCTTTGGGAGAGCAGTTTTTGATCAGTCAAGTGCAATGTTATTTTGTGACCACTGTTTTCTGTATTTTAAGAGATGGATGTCTCAGTAGCAGCTTCCCTGGGAGCACTGAAGATTACAGTAGCCAACTTAAAAGCCCTGAAGTTTCTCTGGACTCAGGGTCCTCCTGCAGGGATAAGCCCCAGGGTTGATCACATTTAATGGACCTGAAGGACCAAGGACAAAGGGACACGGTGAACACTTCATAGATGATTGTGGTTGTCACTTATTTGTTTTAAAATTACAATTTCATTAAGAAAATGGAGAAAAAAAGATGACTCTTCCAAATAGTGCCTCTGTGTTTCTTCTGCTCAACGATTTTGTGGGTGTTTGTGAGCGACA
Organism: Hydrochoerus hydrochaeris; assembly: GCA_004027455.1. NCBI lineage: Eukaryota > Metazoa > Chordata > Mammalia > Rodentia > Hydrochaeridae > Hydrochoerus > Hydrochoerus hydrochaeris. The sequence continues at coordinate 16,946 of PVLA01005480.1, forward strand.
AGTCCACCTACCCCTGTGGATTACCCACATGCATCCTCATGCGTCTCCTGTTAAAAATTAGTATTCAGAGCCAAGCAGACAGACTCATTTATCACAAACAACAGTTCAGACACCAATAGAAAGAGAGGACTAAAGAGAGGACTATTTTGGTAAGTTCCTTTTCCTATAAGGGGGAAGGAGAAAGGGCAGGAGAAATCTCTACCATGTGTATTAAAACCTTATATAAAGAAAGAAGGAAGAGAGGGAGAGAGGAAAGCAAGGAGAAAAGGAGAAAGAAAGAAATATATCCACTGCATTATGCAGTCCGGAAGACCTAGCTGTATTATTTTTCCAATTATATGTGTGTATCTAAACTTTGCTAACCAAATACCTAAATTTTTATACAAGGTTAAGTTTCACTTAATATATTGAAATCAATTTTAGGATTAGTCAAAATCCCTAGGCCCGTGTTTCGGTTACCAGAGCGCCCCGCTGAAGGTAGTGTTCAATCACGTTCTAAGATGCAAATGAAAATGGTTAAGTTCTCTCGCTTCTGACAGTCCGTATCTCAGCTCTGCTGCTTGGCTGCAACTGCATAGGCTGTAAGCCTGATTGGAGGTATAATTTTAATAATGCACTTATTTATTTCATTATGGTAAACGCAAAGGTAAAACTCATGTCATTTTATGTTTTGAATGCTTCCCCTTAGTGGTTTATATTATTTGTTTTCCATATACTTGCTAAAAAATATTTTTCATTACCTGTGTAGTTTCCTGACTAGGTCCCTGGCCATTTGTCATTCAACTTGGAGAAGTGGTGGGATTTTTATTTCTCCGTGAAATAGGCGCGGCCTCCTACTTTGAGCCCATGATTTATTACTGACCGAAGCGGCTGAGTCTGGTAAGATCACCAGCTGCTTCTCTTTAATACCCTGCTGTGAGTGCCATCTGAGCCCTCCGCCTCCAGTGCATTCCAGTTTTTCCAACAGTGCCTCACCGTTTCTTTTTAAAGATATCCAGTGATTTTGGTAAGCTCTTTGTTAACATGTGAATAAATTTTTTTGTTTTATTTTCCTTTATCTAATATCTGTTAAAAAAAAGTCTGCATCAATATCCAAGATTGGTCAATTGATCTATCTTTATTTCTTTAAATCCACTTTTTATTTTTATAGTTTTTAAAAGTAACTTTATACAGTTTTTAACATTACAAAGATTGTCTCAGAGATGAGGAGCTGATATACACAGCCTCTATATTTTAAAGCATCATCACTAATTTTACTGATTTACATTTGGGGATTTTTCTCCCCCATAAAACTACAAGTTCACAAATACTTTTATAGCATCTATAAAAGTTACCTTCTTACATTTTTGTTCTAACAGGTAAGGAACACAAAATGGTCATTTCTGTTCTGTCTCATACGAACTGCTTTCTGTCCATAAACATAAGGGCACAGTGCTTAGTTCTCATAAATCAAAACGTCACATCCATTTTCGCATTTTCTCTTCACTTGTAACAGCGGCTGGTCTATGTTCACCACAAGAGAGCTGAGTTTATCCTCACAGTGCCTACAGCTGCTTTTTCAGGAACCATTTCTATTCCTTTCACTGCTACTTTGAACTCTAATTCCGCGCTTGCGTGGACATGCCATGTGAGGCAGTCTGAAGCCCATAGCAAATTTAAAGACCCAAAGCCACCACCCTAAGAGTCTGCTGTCTACGCAGGCATTCCTCGGGAGCTAGTTAAAACTGCCTGTCCTGTGTGTTAATCTGTCTGGGCAGGTGCCTCACCTGGCTTGCTGGACTTTTCATCCCGTCTTGCATCCATGATCCCTTTTCTCATCCTGAACTCTGAGCAATTTTTTCATAAAAATAAAACTGTTCCCTTTACTCTTTGTATCTTCAAAAGAAAATGAGTAAAGCTGTATCATTAGCAAGATGATAGAATAGACTTTCTAGCACTCCTTGCTCATATAGACATCAGACTGCTATCTGTGCCCTAAAAGACCCTCACAAGAGCTAAGAAAATTAGGTGAGAGATGACAGCCCAAGAGTGTAGAAGATAAATGAGAAGGGATGCAATAAAAGGGTAAGAAGGACAGTTTTCCCCGTGTCAGCCTCACATCAACCCAGACAGCAGAGCCCAGAGTGAGACACCTACTCCCAGAGCGGGGAGGGGAGATGAGCACCTCCAGTTGCTTGCAACACTCAAGTGAAGCCCGTGGCAGGTCTCAGACGCCCCAGGCTCCAGGCTGGCAGCTGGGGATGGGTGTCCAGGCCCACCACAGTGCTAGGGCAGGTCCTGAACAGACATTGCTCACGAGAAGTCAAGCAAATAACTGTGTCTATGACAAAATGCTCAGCACCAAACATCTTCATAGAAATGCCAATTTAAACTAAAATAAAGCATTATCTCACACCTGTTAGCACGCCTGTGACAAGAAAGATAACACATAACAAGTGTGGTGGGGGTGAAGAAAAGGTACGTGACACTGTCGGTGGAAATGTAAATTAGTACAGTCATTACAGAAAACAGGATAAAGGTTCCCCAAAGGAAAAGATATCGTATGATCCAGAAATCACACTAATATGTCTGTATTGAAAAGCATTAAATCAATATGCTACAGATACAACTGGACTCCCATATTTATTATGGTACTATTCACAATAACCCAAAAATGGAAACATCACAAGTGTCCATAATGAATGAATGAAGATGTGATGCATATGTTCAGTGGAATGCTGTCATTCATAAAGAGAGCAAAATCCTATCATTTACAACAGTGCAGCTGGAACTGGAGATCATTTTGTTTTTATTTTATTTTTTTGGTACCAGGGATCGAACTCACAACCTTGTGCTTGCCAGGCTGGCGCTTTAGCCACTGAGCTAAATCCCCAACCCTGGAGATCATTTTGTTAAATGGAAGAAGCCAGGTACAGAGAGACAAGTATCACATGATCTCACTCATGTAGCCTAGACAGACGGGCATTTTGTGGAAGTTAAGAGTAAAATGGTATTTACCAGAAACTGAGGAGAGTAAGGATGGGGCTTGGGCAAAAGTTGATCAATGGATTCTAAATTATAATTAGATGAGAGTAATAAATTCTTTGTACAGAAGAGCAAATATAGGTAGCAGTATTGTGCATTTCAAAGAGTTGAGGATGATTTGAGGTTTTATCATATAGGGATGCATTTAACCTGATTTAAACACTGTACAATACATACATGTTTCAAAACTACATGTTACCCAATTAATATGTGTAACTTTCATATTCTTATGTACCAGTAATATGCTAATTAATAAAATCTGAGACAAGACCCCAGGCTGGACCTCCGGGTCTCTCCAGGTCAGGGTCCCAGCCCTACCAGATGGGACTACCCACGGGCTGTTAGGAAAAGGGCCATGTGGCAGGGAGCAACCACCGCCAATGCAGCAAGCTTCCTGTGCAGCAGTTAGAGTTGCTCCCACCCTCTGTGTGACCCCAAGCTCTACCACCTCTCAGGTCCCTGGCAGCATTAGAGTCTCATAGGAGCTCAAACACTATAGTGAGTATGGGAGGAAGGCAGGTTGTACATTCCTTTGGCAGACAGAAATCATCCTCCCTCACTCCCACCCACAAAATGTCCCTGGGGCCAGGGTGTTTGAGGACCACTGCTCTAGATCTCCAGGGCAGAGCCAGAAATGCCCAGAGGCACAAGATAGGCATTGATGGTGAACTCAGCCAGAAAGGATATTCCTGCTATGGAGAAGACAAGATTATGGTAGATGGAAACTCTTGCTGAATAGTGTAATAAATAACACAGATGACCTTGATGCCCTAGCAGAGCATTTAACATCAGTTAGATAAGTTACTTTGACTTTGTCAGTAAATTGGGGTAATTGTATCTTCTGTGCTAATAGGAATGGGTTGTTGCATTCTGAAATAAACAATATTTTCAAAATGCTTCTATTAGTGTTTAATCAAATTAATAATACTAATAATAAATATGACTTCTTCATAAAGAAGGGTAATTAAACTGGAGAAGGTAGAGATTCTAAGTAACATTATGGATAATTCTTCATGTAGCAAAGATTAATGTTTTTATTCTATTCTTAAGGCTATTCTAGACTCACTGTCTCTAGCCTGCTGGGGTACATCCTCAAGGGTAAAGGCATTTAGAAACAGGAATAATATTTTATCTTCACATGTACTATATGGCACTTGAAAGAAACATTTTTAAACAGTTTGTTTTTCTTTAATAAAAAGTAGGAGATAAATGAGTATGAAATTGTGAAATGATAAAAAGAGAAATAAAAATCTTTGTTATGAATAATATTCAAACCTAAACAGAAAATAGTACTACTGCTGTGTAGAGAAATAAAGAAGATATTAATAGTTAATTTACTTCACTTTGGTTCAATAATAAAAAATCAAGACATGAAATCAATGTAATATTTTTAAAATCCAACTTCACTTTATACATTGAAAATAATTTATAGACCACATGAGGAACATTTATGAGTTGAATGGATTATTAAAAAGGAACAGTATTTACTCCTTGCTTTCTCATTCAAAAACAAGGGAATTTTTTATCTTCAGCCAAAGAAGAGAGGGGAATAGTGGTAGACAATGCTGTAGCAAAACAAATTATAAAACAAAACAAATGAAACTCAGTTATTAAATGAAATGCATGGCAAGTGAAGCTTTTAAAGCAGTTTAACTACATACTCCCTTCTTTGATATTATGAAAAATTATATATCCTACATTCCTCTGGCAATCCATTAAATGAATAAAAATATATCTTTTCCACGTACCATTTTTAAAAATTTAGCAGGAGAGGCATGGCTTCCAGGAAGAGAAAAAGTCAGAGCTTCCCAAGAATCTGCCATGCTGGAACTGAGCGGATACACCAAGAAGCCAAGCAGCCAAGCTTCCTGGTGAGCCGTGCAAGCCACGTGGGGCCCAGGAAGAGAAAAGTCAGCACCTTCCGTGAGCCCACCAGCCCAGGGCTGAGAATCAAACCCCACCCCAGACAACCTGCTGGTTTGGAAGACAGGCTAAGTTGATAGCAACTAAATTATCTTAACCAAAGTCTGGTACTTATTAGATATAAAAACAAATGGCACCATTGTATTTTTTGTATTGTTACAGGTAAATTAGAAATGTGTAATTTGTGATTATGAAATAAGTCTAGGTAATGTTATGAACTCCTAACTTTCTAATACAGCACATTAAAACACTTATTCTATATCTCATTGTTTCTCACACACACACACACACACACGCACCAAAAAACCCCTCCAAGGTACACAAGACTGGTATCATCTCAAGGATGAAAAAAAGGATTCACAGAGTTGATTAAATAGCTAGCATGCAGTAGACCATGCAAGTCACTCCATATTTTAAACCCATTAAGCTGTACTAAAAAACTGGGGTCAGGGGGTTGTGGCCTTTTCCTCTAAAATATTCCATATTTGAAATGATAATAAATTTGCTTTTCCCTGTAGATGAAGCCAAAAATCATGGAGTCATTCTTTATTCTCCTCTATCATACCACCCTATTTCATTTACTCAGTCAAGGATTGCTTAGATGTAACTTCAAAATATTGGCAGATTTCTACTAATTCTCACAGCTATTGCTGAAGTTCTTTCTTCTGAATTACTCCCAAATTTGCACTGGTGCCAGCCCGTGCCCCGGCCAGAGTGACTCCTTAGTAAGAAGAGGACGATCGTGTGACCGCCCTCCCCAGACCTTCCAAGGAGTCTAGACGTCCCTCAGCCATCAAAGTCTTTACATGGTCCTCAAGCTCTCGTCTTCTAGCCCAGGTAGGGCTTTGCTCCCTGTCATTCCTTCAGGAAGTCCCCTAAGGGCCATGCAGGGCTCTCCTGGGATACTCTTATCTTTCAATTCACACAGTCAATTTCACCTTCTTCAAATCGCTCAAACAGCATCATCTCTGAGAGAGTTATCCACGACCTCTCAGCTTAACAGACACTCAGGGATTCTCTTACCCATTCACTTTTCTTTTTTTTTTTTTAATTTAAAGAGAGGGGAAAAAAGCAAAACAGAAAAAAGGGCAGAAACAATACAGAATTAAAAAAAAATAAACAGTAAGAAATCACTAGTTGCTCATGCCTGTAATCCCAGCAGTCGGGAGGCTGAGGCAGGAGGATCGTTGTGAGTTTGAGACATCCTGGGCTACAAAGTGAGCTCAAGGCCAGCCTGAACTGCATAGCGAGACCCTGTCTCAAAAAAGACAAAGAAAAAGAAAGAAAGAAAGAAAGAAAGAAAGAAAGAAAGAAAGAAAGAAAGAACTAGTTGATACATTACATATTGTCTTCTTGGATATAGTTGTTCAAGTTACAAAATTAAAGCATTCAAAGTGGACATCCAAACAGTGAGGCTGCAAACAGTTCTGTTCACTGATCCAACAAAAACTTAGCAACATGGTTATCAATCCTACACACTTCAATATACATGCAGTTATATCCTTTAGAGCACTTTCTTTTCCTCCTTTTGCTTTTTGAGTCCATTATCTGTTTGGTTACATCATGTTTCAGGTTGCTCAGTACCTTACTGATCTGTTTTGCTGTTGTTATTTACTTGTTTAAATTTTTTATTTATTATTATTTTTAATTAATTTATTTATTTTGTTTTTAAGGTAGTAAAATACAGCAGAACAAGAGAGGACAAAGCCAATTGAGGCAGTGCAGTGAAATTGGGAATATGGCTTCTTTTTTTTTGGTACCGGGAATCAAACTCACAACCTAGTGCTTGTCAGGCAGGCACTTAAGCCACTGAGCTACTAACTGTTTTGAGAGTGGAAACCATATTAAAAATGCATATTCATAAAATTTTATTGGTACAATTTAGAGGTACACAGTGATCACATTCATCATAGGGAATTTGTGCCTGCACATAATATAGCTTAATTCTTTTTTCCCCAATCCCCTCCCCTCCTGTCAACAGCTCTACCCTTCTTAGTTACAAAAGGTTTCTCTCCATTTTTCCTCCTATTCTGTTTTCTTTCTTTTATCTTCCTTCCTTTCACCTCCCCATCCCTTGTTCCCTTTCTCATTTGAACATTATCATACCATTTTATAATATCTAGTACCAATCTTGGTCCTTATTTACATGTTTGGTTTCTCACACCAGAGAAACATTGCAATATTTAAATATGGATCCAATTTGTTTCACTTAAGAGTATAGTCTCAAGGTGCATTCATTTATCTAGAAATGTCTCAAGCTGATCCTTTTTTAGGGCAGAGTTATACTCCATTGTATTAAAAAAAAAACATCTTCTTTATCCATTTATCTGATGATGGGCATTTGGGCTGTTTCCAAGGCTTAGCTATTATAAGTTGTGCTACTATAAACATGGATGTGCACATATTTCTGTGGCATAATGCTTTTAATTCTTTTGGAAAGATGCCATGAAGGGGAGTAGCTGAATCAAATGGAACCTCTAGTTTTGGTTTTTGAGGAATCTCCACACTGATTTCCACAGTGGATACACCAGTCTACACTCCCACCAAACATGGAGAAATATTCCTTTCTCCCCACAGCCCCATCAGCATTTGTTATTGGTTGATTTCTTGAATCTCAGTGTTGTTTTAATTTGTATCTCTTGAATTATCAGTTGTATTGAACATTTTTCATATATTTGTTTGTATTTCATTACCTGAGAAGTATATAGTCATCTCAGATGCCCATTTTTGGATTGAGTCTTTAAATTTGGGGAATCTAATTTTATACTTCTTTATATATTCTATATATTAGTCCTTTGTCTGAGGAACAGCCTAAAAGAAATTTTTTTCTCACTCTGTGTGTTGTCTCTTCATTTTGTTGGTGATTTCTTTTATTATAAAAGAATTTTAATGTGATGAGATGCCAATTGTTTATTCCTTGTAATAGTTCCTGTGCCATCAAGATTTTGTTCATAAATTCTTTGATCCATTTTGATTTTAGATTAATGTATGGTGAGAGATATGAGTCTAAATTTAATCTTTATCATTCAGAAAGCCAGTTAAAAACTGCATATTTCCATGCCGAATTAATTACTTTGTTTTAGCTACAGAATACTTCTAGGAGCAAAATCATCTGACGCATCTCTTTTTTTTCCATGGTTAAGTTAGTCATTTATTCATACATAAAGAGTGGACATTTGTTCCAGTTTTTTGTTGATAAATTTTAAGTTCTCAAAAGTAAAAAAAATACCAAATATAACATTTTCTAGCTGAAAGTAGTACAAGCACAAACACTGAACATCATCATCATTGTCACCATCTGCAGTCAGGAGCCCTAGAAATTCATTATCATGCAAATTAATCCATTTATGCAATTCCTAAAGGTCACTCTCTGTAAAAAATTTAAATTCCATGAGAAATCTACTGAAGGATATGGAATAAAAACAGACCTTATTTTTTCTGAGAAATTATGTTAGTCTTCTAAATCTCCAATTTGGGGAGAATATAAAAAATGTGTTTTGTTTACTTAGAAAGTATGCAATTTTAATCAAATATATCTAAAGATTGGCAAAAGTTTAAACCTTAAATATATAGACATTGTTCTCTTATTCCAACACAAAAAATCTCTTTGCCCAAAAATAATTTAGGAATCAATAATCCCATACAGCAGTACTCTAAGATAACTCATTATTGGTACATTTGAATCCCAAAAATAATTACACATCTTAAAGCTATCAATTAAATGAGATAAATTAACAATACTTCAAATGTAAGTTTTTGTGTCTATCTGCTCAGTACCTAAACTGTTAGCATTTGTTTCATATCTGATATTTGTGAGAAAAAAACTCACAAATACATCTTTCATGGTGTCATTAGTGGTATTTTACACATGGTAGCCAATTCCAAAATTCTTTGTTGGAGCATCAAATCAATATGAGAGCACCAGGCATCAAGCAACTTTCATATGGACTCTTACCAGTTCCAGCATTCTGGTGTTAGAGAATAATCCATACATATGCCTTGGAAACTCCCTCTGTGTTGCATCTGCTAATGTTTTAAGGGAAATTCTGAAAAGCCCAGTCCTGCCGATCTCAGCTGTGGGAACACAGCGCTGCCCTGGGTCATCCCTCCCAGGGTCATCCCTCCATGCTGCCCACCTCAGATTCCCTGAGCTTGTGCTACCTCCTCATGCTGCTCAGACCTTCCTCTCACTGCCCTGGACTGGCACCTCTAGTGACCACAGTTAATTTATCTTACCAACTACATTCTTCATTCACTACCATCTACTGAACTCTTGCTATTAAAGCACAGGCAGTAATGACACTAAATCATTTTGAAGTAATGACATTAAATCTGAGAACATTACTTTTTTTAAGCATTCCTTGAACTTCTTTAAACCATAAAACTTTTAACAGAATGTTACTCCGAGTTTATCACTAGCCAGGGAATGACTTGGTGAATGGCAATGACTTGGAGTAGGAAGTAAGATAAGAGACATCGTTACGGCAACAGGAGGTTATGGAGGTCGAGCATCCTGCTAAGGAGAGGTGAAATTGGAACACAAGCACTGCGGCATTGCTCATTTTTATAAGTTTGTTAATCCTGCACATTAGACCCCTGGCAGGAGGGTCTCAGTGTTCAATGTGTGTAGACTGCTCTTCTGTGGACCTGCTGTGAACCCCCATGGTTTGGTTTTTGTGGTGGGCCATGTGCCAGTCTGGGCTGTGACACTTGGTTTGCCTCATGAAACATGAAAGCAACAATTTGTGTCACTTCTGGACACAGGCAGCAAGAGCCAGTGGGCACTGTCCCTGCCCCATCCACCCTTGTCATAGCCACAGGCATGAAGGCTTCTCAGTCCACCTGGCTCCCAAAGTCAGGACAAGGGCAGCGACCTAGAGCCACGGCTGTTGCTGAACCGAGGTGAACCTCTGTGAGTGACAAGTAAACCTTGGTTGCTTTTAGCCATTAAGATTTCCCGGTTATACATGGTTTACCCTGGGTAACTCTTTCTCCACGTTTATTTTACCTTGAAGCCTGTATGCCCAGAGTACATCTTGGCATCTCATGGGACACTGGTATGATGCAACTGGTGGCTGCAGGAACTTTTTGCACCGTGCAGTGATGAGGGAGCCGTTTGGAAGACTGTGGGGGAAAACTTGCTCTTGTCACATGCAGCATGACTGAAGCCTGAGAGGAAAAGTCCAGAACCTGACCACTCTTCGTGTCCTGTCCTTTCCGCCAGTAGCTTCACAAAAGCAACTGTTCACCATACGGTGTCCCCCAAGGTTCTGTTTTGCTAAACCCTAATTCATTCATACAAGGGCGTTTTCCAAATGCTCACCAGGCACTGTCTTATCAGGTGCCCACCACTCAGCTCACCAGGTGGCTGTACCCCCAAAGTGCCTGGTGACACTCAGAAAGCTCTGATTTTCAATTCGGACTCAGAGATGCTTTAAATGTTTTATCAGTTTCATTGTAAAGTCTCATGACTTTTGAGATATCCAAAACAAAGGCTAGTCAAGAATTCCTAGCTCTTCATCCGAATATCAGTCTACGGGTGCTGCAAATAAATTTTGCAGCCACAACAGAGTCCCTAGTCCATGGACCTCAAACAAGGCAGATTATCCTGGATCCTCTGGGAGACCTTTGGAAGGATTTAAAGGCAGGAAATTCCATGTTGCTTTTCCCCAGAGTTCAAATGAGGCACATTGCCCTGCAACTTACTTCACTCATTATGTTGTGTATTTGTCTTAGTGAGTACAGGTGACTCCTGTTTAACTTTTCCCCACTGAAACTCTTCCATCACGTGAACATGTCATAAACTATCTGTTCTCCTGCATATGAATGTTTGTGTGTTTTCAACATTATTACCTAAAAGCTCTCACAACCATTCTTATCACCTTGCTACATGTATATGTGTATAAGAGGTGCTGTGAGGTACATGTCTGCAGATGAAAACAGAGTAAAAATACCAAGAAATAAAGGGAGAGCTCCTTCGTGTTTACCAGGTATTGCCAGGTCTCTCCTCAAAGCTGTTTTACAAGTGTGTCACTCTAATAGTAGCATATAAGAAGCACCCTGACCTCAGACTACCATCAACGTAGCATTATCAGACTTTATAATTTTGATCAGAAAGAGGAGTAGGAAGTAAAATCTCCCTTTATTTTTCATTTCTTTTATTTCCAGGGGAGCTGAATATCTTTTATTAGACATTTGGGTTTCTTCTGCCCATTTCCTTTACAAATGTTTCTATTGAATATCTTACACATTCTTTTTACTGATTTTAAAAATGCTTATTATATTCTGAACTAGTTGTTATTTATGATTACCAGATGTTGCCTCTGTCTCTGGGTTTTTTGTTTCCGCTAAAGTAATATTTTTGTAGAGGTTACTCATTTTGATGTACTCAGAATTATCACCAGTGGTTTTGGTAGCTTGTCCCATGATATCTGTCCTCCCAGTTCTCTAGGGTCCCACCTATTCTATGATCTCTGATTTCCTTTCAGAAAATGTCCTTTAGTTAAAGTTGGCCAGAGATGTTCTGTCTCTTTCAAACTGACACAATCCTAAAACCAGATTATGAGTTTATCCTAATAACAGCAAGATGTTAGGCAGAAAAATCACTGCACAATAACACATACACACACACACACATACATAAAATGTCTGTTTCCTAAAGAAACTTCTTATGACACCATAAAAATTTGAGAAACCATAAAATAGATATATTTCTATATTACATAAATGTATCAACAATCAAAAAAGCACTGATATTGATGAAGGGTATTTTTAAAACTCAATTTTCATTGTCAAATATATTGTGAGGCAGAGAGGCTGTCACGGCACAGGAATCCCTCTGCTCACCAGCCCTCCTGTTCACAAACAATATGGTTTCCAAATCGGAATGCTCAGGAGAATCCTGCTCTGTTCGTGAACCTCTAATCAGGTGATTAACACGACTGCAATCATCCTCCCCAGAATCATGGAACGAATTAAGCTTCTGAACTGAGGTCTCATTAACATGGAACTCCTGCAGATTCTGTTTGTCATTGCCTTTGTAAAGTTTAATTTGAGCAAGGAAACTCAGTGAATTAAAAGAGAATAAAATTTTAGAGTTATAAGTTTCAAGTTCTTCTGAAAACTAGACCAACTAAACCGCTTGTAAAATGATGAGAATAAACACAGCAATATAAGAATCTTAGGGGTCATGAACACCAGGATTTTTCATCCACTAGGATTTGCCCTTAGTCAACAAGCCTTAAAAATAGTGGTTTTTCTTGGAATTGCTCAAGGGTCAAAAGATGAAATGAAAACAATTCTTTTTTTTTTCTGAGATGGCTAGAACACATTAAGAAGCCATGACCTGTTAATTTAAAGTTATATCTTATTGAGAAGTTTACCTGGAAAATTACAGAAAAAATAGCAAAGTTTTCATGGTCTTTCTGTTTATTACTAAGGGACTCTAAAGATTATTGTCTTTTTCTTTTCACAGCATAAACCAGTGCTGTGATATTCCATGATACTGAATATTTGTAATCTCCAATACATGTAATCTCCAATACAATACATTTATCATGAGCATATTAATCATATGTGAAGCATTTATACATTGATAATTACATGTGTATAAATGTATGTGTGCATGAAAATATATAATTAGCCTTGACTCTGGTTCAGAATTCAGTATATTATTGGGTTGGCCAGCTTTTCATTGCTGAGCCAAAATACCTGACATACACAATGCAATGAAAGAAAGACTTATTTTTAGTTCACAGTTTCAAAGATTTCAGTCCATGGTCAACAGTCTCCAAGGCAGAAACATCATAGCAGGGAAATATATTGGAGCAGAACTCACCACTTCACGCCAGCCAAGAAGCCGAATGAGAAGACAAGATTCCAAGAATAGACAGACCCTTCAAAAGCACCCTCAAAAGATATACCCAAGTTACCTACTCCTCCAGATAGACCCCATTTCCTAATACCCCATTTGGCTATGAACTTACCAGTGGGTTAACCCATCGATTAGGTTGGTAACCTCATAATCACACCACTTCTCTAGGCATCTCCTGGTCAAATCAAGTTGACAATTAAGATTAAGCATCACCATTACTTGGAGCAGGAATTCTCAAAGCATACAATTCCTATTTGACCTTTTCACTCAATCCCTTGCCAGACTTTTATCCTTGACCCATTTGTCAACAAAGTTTTTATAAATACAATAAGATGAGGAAAGAGTTCTAGAAACCAACCACACTTTTGCCTAAGGTTTACTTTGCCAGGGTTCCAGAAAGGTGGACTCTTGGGTGTGCTATTATCAGCAACAGCATCTTTTCCTTTCTTCCCTGTTGAGCTTACTCTACCTGTTTAGTTCAGAATTGAAAGGCATCCTGCATACTGTCAAAAGTCAGTAAGAAGAATGGTTAAATTCAAGAGAAATCTGGACACCACTGGGGAAGTTTTGTAAGTCACAAGTAGTCATCCGTTGCCTGAGAAGCGAGTTGTAGCTTCCACAATTGAAGCTTTAGATCTTGAGATATCTAAGTCATCAGAGGTTGTTTATTATCCCACCCTACTCACTTATTTACTCTCTCTGGGTGCTATGGTTTTAGATCTGGTGTCCCCCAGCTTCTCCTCTTCAGAGGCAGAGCCTGTTGGACAGTGTCTGTCACTAGAGACATGACCTGGAAAGATGTATTTTCATCTCTGGCTCCTCCCTTTTCTAGTGTTTTCTGGTTGCGATGGTTTGAGCAACTGTCCAATGCCAAACTCTTCTACCATGTCAGTTATCAATCTGAGAAAAAAACAGGAAGAGAAAGCCAAAATGCTGATAGTAATAGTCTATGTGACATTTAAGAAAAGGGAAATTTTGTGCTTGTGCATTCTTGCTGTTTTTGATATTGTAAGACTTTAGAGAGCATAAAGAGATGAAACAAAAAGTAGGAGAGACTGAGTCATGGAAAGGGAAATACAGAGTGATAAAGGACTGGTCAGGAAAGGCTTGCAGGAGCGGCATGTCCAGGGTGACCACACGAAGGAGCTCCTCTGTTCTCTCAGACTCCACCCTTCAGGCTGGTGAGAACCCAGCGAGAGCCACTTCTCCAAAGTGACACCAGCCATGCAGTAACACCATTTTAAAATGTGGCTATCGCTAGATGACACATAAATTCCGGGGATCAAAGGTCAACATTAACTCTTTTATTACTGAAAATCCTCCATCCTCAGAGGCTTTTGCAGTTTGCTGTCACATGTCTTTATGGCTCCTAATCTAATTTGGATAAAATGACAAGGTGCATTTAATGTTTTAATTGATTGTCTGGAGGAGTGGTTTGTGTGTTTTGGAGTAGTTAAACCTTAGAGAAGAGCCTTTCCTTTCTTGCTTTTATTTGTTTTTCACTTCCTCTGTAGAAGTCTTATTACATAAAGAATGTGTAAACTATCATCTTCATTTCATGAATGACAAGAATTCTATAGACATGGTCAACGATAGATAATATTGAATGGAGGGTACCTAATACTTTTCTTTCATACCTAATGTATTTTCTATTTATACATATTAAAAAGAAAGGATATTTGTAAAGGCGACAAATAGCCTTCTCACTAATTCCCCAGATCATGTGGTCAGTAATTAATCCATATTCAGAGCAAGCAGTTGATATAAAGGAGAAAAAATTGTCCTGACAACTCCTACTTAGGCAAGAATCTTTTCATTAAAATGAGAGATTTCTAGTACTGCTTCCAAGCAGTGGAAATCAGATTAGTGTGCACATGTACTATTGAGAAGTCCAGAAACAACTGGACAGAAACAGATGGAACTGGCACGTATAATGTCCCTGCCACACTCGCCGTCTTTGTGAATCTTCTATCTTTCCACAGCATAGGCTGCAGAAAATGTTCAATCTCCACTGGGGAAAATAAAACCATTACAACTTTTTAAAGCAATTTAGCATCAGATTTTGGTGCTCATATTTTACAATCTTCAAAAGTAATACACATTATTAGATCGTTGTTCCAGATATATAAATAGATTTTTCATTTTTGTTTTGTGGTCCACACTTCAGAGCAGTTCTGCAGACCCCTGGTGGTATCTCAGGGCTGAGGATGTGGCAGAGTTGGTACTGGCATCTCACTGCAGCAAACAAACTGTCACTTGCATAAGTCATCGGTAGCGGAGTTATACATATACTTATGAGAAGAAGGATCTGTCATTATTTCCATCCTTGGGGTGGAGCACGCGGGGCCCTGCAATCAAATAAAGCTGTACTGGAACAACGCAAAGGAAAAATAACTAGAGGAGAAAATATTGGCTTCTTTTCAAAGAAAAGAGAAAACGTCTATCTTCATCGGCCGTGGAGTAGTGACCGTGCTGTGCATCATCCGTCCCGTTGCTTTTCAGCGAGTTTGTCCCCCTGTCTCCTTGGGCGGAGATACCACAGCACAGTCTGTTTGTCATGGCCTCGTGGTGCTTCGTCATGTCAGATCGCTTGTGTGATTCCAAGAACTGCACTAGAAAAATTCAAGAACAGATGGAGGTGGTGAGAGAAATCTTTGAGGGAGAGAAGAAGGGGGACCTTCCCTGATCATGGACCCACACACCTGGTTTTGCCCATCTGCATAACTGGTGGTCAGAGCGATGGCTTGAGTATGCAGCCTGCTCTGCCGGCCCTGGGCAGCAGCAGAGCGCCGCCCTGTCTCTGAGCGGACTCTGTCCTTGCCGTGGCTTCACGGTGCCACAGCAGGAGGAGGAATAAGCAAGTGTCCACCTGACAGGCTGAGGGGAAAGGTCTGACTTGTCTTTGGGCCTTGCTGTCTATCGTGTTAACTTAATAGATCTCTAAAGGACAAGTGTGCTTACAATACGCCAGGCCCTGCTGATGGAAGCATGACCTAATCCAAATCAGGAGAGATTCAAATGGGCAACTCTCCTGCTCACAAGACGTCATCTATAGTAGTGAAATATTATTCCTAATCTACATGTGTACTCATAGGAAAGCAGTTGAATAAATGTATGTAATTTCATGAGATGGAATTTGCTATAGCCACAAATCAGAAAAAGAATATACTTTGCAAACTAATGTAAATGATTACCAAGATATATAATTAAGGAAAAAAATAAAATGTGTGCAATATATAGTTTTAGCACCCCCTCAAAAAAACTGAAGAAAGGAAGAAAGAGAAGAAGGAAAAGGGAGGGAAAAAAAAAAGAGAGGGAAGAAGCAAAGGGAAGCAGAAGCCATAAAGTAATTAAAATGTTACCTCTGGAGTCGGATAGAAATAAAGTAGATGGTAAAAATGGTAAGAACAGTAGTTACCTTTTTATAAAGTTTAAATTTTGAATGATAGTAATATTTTATCATATTATACATATCAAAAAATAAAATTAAATTATGAAGAAGGAAAATATAAATTCTAAATTGCATAAAAATAAGAATAAATGAAGCTGATTCCATAACTAATTGATAATACTGAATATAAAAACAATTCATTTTAAAAAGAGTATTTGAATACATTATTTAGTATACTAGTCTCAGGAAGACATAAATCCAAAGAAATCTTAAACTTATCTTAATAAGTTTTTTATTAGTAGAATTATGAGGAACATAATCCTAAATATATTATATATGCATATAAACAGACTTAAGCCAGTATGCAAATATAATAATGTCACCAGGATCAAAGACTCACAAGAAAAAAGAGATTCAAATATGAACTTTATAAAAAAGGTAAGGAAATACTATAATACTAAATTTAACTTAGAAATATTTGTATGGGGGCTGGGAATTTAGCTCAGCAGCATAAGCGCCTGCCTGGCAAGCGTGAGGTTGTGAGTTCAATCCCTGGTACCAAAAAGAAAAGGAAAAAGAAATATTCATATGGCCTCATGATAGTTTATAAAATGCACATTTCCTCAGGTTGTCTATCAAAAGGGCCCACAGAACAGACCACTTCAGTAACATTGGACACGTCATATGCAGTAACTATTTCCTGAATTTCGTTGCCCACTAAAAAATTATAATAGCCAAAAATGAGCAAAAACTTCAGGTGTCCCTCAACTTGGAAATGGACCAGCAGACTGGATATGTGCAAGCACACACTGCGAGACCAGAAGGAGCGAAGACCCGCTCCACACACACAGGTGACTTGGAAATGTGTTCTATAAGGTGAACACAGCCAGATTCAAATGGCCACATAGTTTATAATTCCATTTGTTTGACATTCTTATCTAGGGGTAAGGTCAATTCCTGACAGAAAATGAAATATTAGGAGGCTTTGTAAAAAAAATTTTGTTTAAATAGGGAAGTTTTGGGGTGCAAAGAAACTATTTTATACCCTTATTGTGAAGGTGACTGCACATTGCATACCGGGGTCAGATGTGGCAGAGCCGTGCTGGTGAGGTACAGCTCAATGCTTCACACACACAAGGCGTAGGGTTCAAACTGCGGCACCAAAAAGAGCCATAGTACAGCCTGGAGAGGTGGTGCATGCCTGTAATCCCCGCACTTGGGAGGCTGAGGCAGGAGGGTTGTTGCATGTTTGAGACCAGTTTGGGCTACAGAGTGAGCTCAAGGCCAGCCTGAACTGCATAGTGAGACCCTGTCTCAAAAAGAACAAAACAAAACAAAAAAGAGCCATGGGGCTAATTTGCAGAAAGTAGATTTTACTGCTTGTGATTAATGTGAGTGAAAATAAGAGTATGACACATCAAAATCATCAATTTTACCTAAATAGTGCTGAGAAGGAAGTTGATGGCAGTAACGCTCATATTTCAAACAAATGTTCTCTAATCAATAGCCGTGGCTGAGTGGTTTGAGTGTTGACTTTGTTTCCCCTACGCTACTGAAGTTGGATCATGATGGAAATGTTATCATTTCAATCTTCAGTGAGTTAATGGATCAAGACACCAGAGTTTACCACCAAAAGAGATGGTGAGGGACCATATAACCATGTGTGAAGTTAACTTACTAAAAAAAGAAAAGGAAAGAACTGTAACCCAACATTATTGTTACTATCAAGTATCAGGGAATACTGAGAAACAAGTCAACAAACATATCCTGAGTATCAAATTAACAACACTCAGATTATGGAAACCTCTATAGCTAAAATAATCTAATTTTCAAAATAAAAAAAAAGAAAAAACAAAATAAGGAGACATTAAAATAAAATCTGTGTAGAGAAGAAACTAACATACAACATTTAATGATTTACATTTGGATGATAATATTTTTACAGAAGGAAAAAACAATTACTGTAGAAAAGTTTCTTTTAACATAGAGAAGTTTATAACAGACTTACTGGGATTCTTAAACTGGGTAGCTCACCAAGTTTTTGTTTTATAATAGCTTATTAAATTGCACATTTTGATACATTTTCCTATCATTATTTTCAAGGAAGACTTCAGACCTGCCGTGCTCTCAGAGTACTAAAACTGTGCCATGTGGACAACCAGGAACAGCTACGAAACTATGATGGATTATATTACAGTGTTCATGAACTCCTAAAATTGTTCCCAAATGTATATGTGCAACAAAAACTGGGAACTTTGGGCAAAGAGGGTAATTCTGCTGACTATCACTGTTTCTTTTTAACATAGCGTTTTTACGTATTGATCCCCCTCGTTGTTATTAGTGGTCATTGGTGGTACACGTGGAGTTGTGCTGCGTCTGATTTGTGTCTGCTCATAGCGCAACTCAGTCATCTCCCTTTTACCTCCCAAAGCGTTCCCTCTGCATTCAGTTCCCTCCCCCCACCTACTGTCCCCAGAGGCCACTGACCTGCCATCTGTCCCTACCATTCTTGTCTTTCCTAGAATTCCACTTTATATACTTTTTTATTGAGGCAAAGGACATGTAATATGCGATCTAACCTTTTAATAAAATTTGTATCCAATTGGACAGCAAAGTGCAACAAAACAGTGCTAACTGCAGGCACCAGCGGATCCTGAGAATTATTTACCTTCCTTAGTTGAAAATTTGTATCCTTGGAACCACAATTCTACTCTCTTACCCTGAGGTATTCTCTCTTCCTAGGAATTTATTTCTGATATCTCAGATAAGTGGAATCAGGTACTTGTCCTTCCACTCGGTCTCGCTTCACTTAATGTCTTTTGTTGTGGAAAATGGCAGGATTTTCTTCTCTTTAAAGCTTGAAATGATATTTCCATGGTGTATGTGTATCATACTTTCTTCATTCATCAGTTAATGGACATTTAGTTTGCTTCTATAACTCAGATATTATGAATAATACTGCAGTGAACATAGGATTTCAGATTATCTCTTCAAGATCCTGATCTCAGGGCTTGGGGGTTTAGCACCTTGGCATAAGAGCCTGCCTGGCAAGCACAAGGTCATGAGTTTGATTTCCATTACAAAAAAAAAAAAAAATTCTGACTTCAATTCTTTTGAATAGATATTCTGAAGTGAAATAGCTGGATAGTATGGTAATTCTATTTATAACCTTTGAAGAACTGCTATATTTATTTCCATAGTGGCTGCATTTAATCTTCCTACCGATAGTGTACAGTAGTTCAAATTTTGCCACATTTGTTTTACTATTTTAAGTAATACAAAATCATACTACATATCTGTAATAGACAATGACTTATACTGTATACATACTAGAGCACATATTTCATAAGAACTCAAAATATGTGACTTTTTTTGGTATTGGGAATCGAACTCAGGACCTTACACTTGCCAGGCAGGCACTTGTGCCACTGAGCTATATCCCAGGCCTTATACATATATTATAAAATTTATGAATATTCTCCACTCTCTGAACCCTTGATTGGTGCTGCATTTAGTTAATGACAGAAGAAAACAAAGCAAACCGAACACTGGGTAATATAATGTAGAACCATAAGCTTCACAGGCCTCCTATTTTCTTTTATTTCATTTTGCTAATTTTGTATAAGCAGTTTTTGTAAAAAAAAAAAAAAGAAAAAGAAAGAAAGAAAGGCTATAATTTTGCCATGAAACTAGTAGTTATTTGCAAATAAGAATGGAAGCAGATCAGTGGCACAAAACTGAGCATTTGATCAACATCTACATAACTGCTTTTTCATTTTCTATTTGTAATCTGAGATAAAAGGTCCAGGTCACCCTGATGACTTAATATTTTTCTGACCTAGAATAAATTCCAGGTTTTATAAAACAGTAAATTATGAAAATTAAAGTGTGCCTTAAATGTTTTGTTCACAGTGTCACAAACTCCAAAAATTAGCTGCACAAGGAGTGTCAGAAAGCAGTACACAGTAGATGGGATGTGAATTTGCCCTAAACTATCTTGATTTCAGAAAAGGAATTGATGTCAAAAGAAGCTTGAAATATAAATTTGAACACTTTTTGTTTGTTTGTTTGTTTCATTATTGTCGAAGGACAAAAGGTTAAGAGAGGTAGCAAGTGATGACCCGAGGTTTTTGAAAATAATTTTGAAATTTTGACTTCCCAAGTTAATTTCTTCCTACCATCTGTGTTGTGTGGAGGTGTTAGAACTAGAAAGCTGGAAGACCACAAGGAAGGGCTGGTTTCTCAAATGTATAAGAAAACATCAGCTATGCTATTCTTTGTCTCTTGGCTCTGGAGGCTTCTGGGCTGGGCAGTGTGTCACATACATTAGCCAGGAGCAGCAGCAGATGGATCATAAGTTGGGAACAGAGACTGATGTGCATTATTTTTTAATATGGTTATTAATTCATTTGAAGTAGTTTTGAGATTTGAAAGCCTTTGGCAAAGCCTAGGCAAAACCATAAACAGAATATGTTTGTCATCTTTCTAGGCGCTAAACTTACATTTTATCAGGCCAGATTACAGTTTGAATGATGTCATTTTTACAATAAGCCATCTTAGACATGCAACCAACTTTGTAAATATTAATAAAGCCTTTACCTCATGCTGGCCAGTGGATGTTGCTATGCACAAACAGACGTGGACTAACTGGAATGAGATACTATTAGGAATTATTAATGTGGAGAAATGATCTCCTAAATTTTGATTTGGAGGTTTCTGCTAAGACTTTATCTTATGTTTTGTTATAATGTGGTTTTCTTGTAGGCAGGCTTCTAAATTATTTATTAATTGCAGTGGAGTCTAACCATAGCACCATTAATAATTAATGCTTCTTTTGGATCTATGTGCTTTCGCGTGATTAAATGTCCGTGCCTTTGTGCATGGAACCCACGGCCTGCTATTTTGCATTGATTAGGAGGAATGCACAGAGTAAGCGCCCATTATGGAATTCCCGGGGGATGTTCACAGTAACCTTTTCCTGAGTGCATCTAACCTCAAATGCACCATTGTGTGGGAAGGGAAGAATGAACTCTTCTATCCTATCTGGCTGCAATGAACACAGAGTGTTCATAGTTGGGAGAGCTCTCCCGCACCTTTTCACCATTATTCTTATAATATTTATCCCCCCTCCCCCTAGAGCACAGAGATGGAAGCATATGAGGGAAAAGCTATGTGAGGTGTCCTTGTTAATATGAAGGAAAATAGTAAGATTTTTTTAAAAATGATCTGCTTTGTGCGGAATTTTCAGCTTTGTTCAGTGTAACTGGATTCATCATGAGCTAGGAGGTGATTTGTAAGCAAATCATTCCCTCCTGAATACAGACACTTCCCATAAAGAAGGTATGGGGTTCTCTCAGGACTCAAGCCCAGGACGATTGGATAGGAGGGGGCCCTGTTCTACCCACGCAGAGAGCGTAGGCGGCGCTCTGCCCGCAACTGCAAAGCCTGGACCAAGAGCGCAGGTCCTTCCGCCCACCGCAGAAAGACGGGAGATCCAGGGGGAGGGTTTCACTGCCCCAGTCTGCAAGGGACGCTGGCTCCCAATTGGCCGTCTCTAGTCACGTGGGTGGAAACGGAAGGGAATTGGAGGAAATTCAGAGAAACAGTTCTCATTACAGCCTGAGCTATCCATACAATCAACAAACATCTCTCTGTGCTTTCCTTCCAACAGATAGTCTATATTAACAGCTTCTCAGGAGAAAAATTCCACCCAGCCACAAATTAACTTTAGGTCCCAGGTGAGGTGTGTTAATCTGTTAGATCCACGCATGGCCTGGTCCCTCCCAGGTTTAGAGACTAGACTAAAAAGAACCCTCATTGAGCTCTCTGATGTCTGCAGTCAAAGGACGGAGCAGAGCCAGGGCCAACCTAGGGTGGTCTGTAACACAAAGGAGAACAAGCTTTGTCTGTTGCAGCCAAACCAGCACTTTGCAGTGATATGCTCTCACACCTTAACCTATTTTAAACAGCTCTGAGCCACCCCTGGTTGTTTCTAGGGCCACGTATCCTAGTCCAGTGGCTGTTTTGGCAATATGGCTATTTCAGAAACTTAGCAGGACTTGGGATAATTCTAATCAGCAGGATGTGCTGGTAAGTGCATCACATATCTCTTCTATGAGACAGTTGTCTACTTTCTTATCTCCGTAGCCCTTTCTCTACGCTTGATGGCACTGCCTTGGGTTTCAGTCAAAAGTCTGTAGGTGCTTAACCGTACTTTAATTTTTCCCTTCAGCATTCTAATTAGTAGAAATAGTGTACCGAGTGTGTTTCTCAAAAAAGACTTTCCCAAGCCTATTACTGGTAGCAGTTGACTCTTTCAACAATAAAAATCTTAAACTGCCCTAATTGCCTTTCATGAAGCTACTAATTGACAATATCATTGCTGAAATCACCTCTTTCTTGTAACCTCTTATGAAATACGGTGAAGAAAAGCCAACACGCACTATTGAGGCTGTTTTCTGACCTCTCTTCGAAGCTCAGCCTCAGCCATGCTACATGATGTGCCTCCCACATCCTCACAGCTTTACAAACATTTTGTAATATTTGGTGGTATTTGTCCAGTTTCAGGAAATATTTTACCTATCTGAAAATAAATTGCTAATATAGATCTGAAGCAGCTGCAAAAATTTTTAAAGGTTATTTAAAAAGTAGATTGCTACCTGTCGAGCTGGATGATCATCTTCTTGCTGGACACTAAACCCTGGGATGTACTTTAGGGCTTGGTTTTGTTTGTTGCAGCAGCGTATCTCTCCTGATCCCACTTTCTGTATTGGAACACACTGGGTCATGTTGGTGTACCTTCATCTGTTTTCTGTTGCTATTCCTGAATTTATACAAAGCAGAGATTGGTGTAGCTCTTGGCTTGGCACCATGGTGATAGCATCCGTTCAGCATGTGATGAGGGCCTTCTTGCCTGGTCATGTCATGGTGGAGGCATCCCATGGTGAGACGGAGGAAACCTGCTAACGTGGATTTTTCTGCCTCTTCTTATAAAGCAACTAACACAATCATAGGCCCTGCTCTTGTAACCTCATCTGATCCTGAGTCTCTCCCAAAGTTTTCATCTTTGAAATCCATTAACATACAACTTGGAAGATTAAGTTTCAAACTGAGTTTTAGAGCGAATAAGTGCTGAAACCATAGCATGGGGTAACTGATCATCTCCAGATGCCTTGACTTTGCTTCCCAACCACCATTTCTCAGTCTCAGGCCACAACTCTTGCAGCTGGCCAGAACTATGGTCCACAGCCCACAGGATGGACCCATTCTGGCATCTGTGCTAGTTAGAATGGGCAAGCCTTTACTAAGCCTCTGCTAGGACATGACACACGACATTGCTTCACAGGGTATTGGCCAAAACCAATGTCCCTGTCTCCACCCAACTTTTGTAAAGGGACTAAGCATGCAATGTAATCTTTGGTGAGCATTTCTCTGTAAAAATGAAGTGTTACACCAATTGCATTAAAAAGAAGCATAAGATCATCACAAAATATAAACAAGGTGACAGGGAAGAGATACAGAGGAAATAATCAGATGTGTGACATGACTTTGCATGACAGAAAATAGCACGATAATTTCTGGAAATATTCAGAAGACAACTATCCAGTTTGCATGTTCTTCTGTCTTCTTTGTTCCTCTACAGTATCCAGTATATTTGTACAGTAACTCTTCTTTTACACAAGATAGGAAACTCAAGCTAAGCCATTTTATACTCTACAGTTGCTATGGCAAAAGATAAAAATAACATTAATATATATGTGTGCCACTTGATTTCTTAATCACTTGGGTGACTATGTCATTTATTGCCCAAACAAGAACATTTTCATTTTAAAAGTGAGAAGGCAGGATGTTGAACATACAGGAACAGCTCGTACAGCCTTATTTTTCTAAATTTAAAAACACATACAGAGAGCAGGAGCTCACTGTAGGTTCTAACATTAAGAAGTAAAATGGACAATAGGCAATGATAAAAGGGTCAGATAAGGAGACGGTAAGTTACAAGAAAATGAATGAGTGAATGGATAGAGTGAATGAAGATTTCGGAAAGCAGGTTCTGTCCTCTGCGACCACTAACCCTCAGCTCCATGCACTAAGAAGCAGGCAGGCTCTGTTCTCTCTTTTTAACTCTGTGAATATGTAACTTTAGTCCCGAGCAGTTGAGGTGGGCATGACAGTTACACTAAAAATAAAGTAGGTATTGGGTACTTGAATGACATCTCAAAACATTTTTAAAACTAACATTTGCCCTATGGAATCAAAAATACCCACACACATTCTCCAAGCTCCTCACTTGGAGAGCTCTGTATTCATTAGGTATGGATTAGGTGAGACTCATCTGATAATTAACAAAGCCATTTGCACATTTCCCACAGTCTACTCAAAATTTAAATTTAATCTCTGAATTGACACTGGACATTTGATGACCCTTGGGGAGATAATATTACTTGTATTGATTAATTTATATACCCTTTACTGTTGGAAATTATTTTTAATGACCCATAAACTATCAGAAATCGATTGAGATTGTGCTAGTGTTTCTTCAGATAATGGCCACAATCCAATTAGTATTTTGTGACTAAAGTTTTCTGAATCTATCTTAGGTGTCTTTCATCACACATATGAGAGATGATTATTCATGATCAAATGAAGCACCACCAGCAAAAATAAATGTGATATTTGGAAATAAACTACATGTAACCAGGTAATTGCACCTGGCATAAATTCAAGGATATTGACTTGATAAGGTGGTCAGGAAGTTATTGTTTTTCTTTTTCAAAGATCTGGCTAATAAGTAATATAAATTTTTGCTTTAACCACAAATGAGCTAATGTCTAATTTTTTTGTGGTTGAACTTCAGTTAGTTTATGTATTTATTAGAGAAATTTTTTATGTATTTCTTGGGAGTCTATGTATTAGTTTTAGAGACTTGTCAGCCTAAATCTTAGGGAACTATCAGCCTATGCTATTTCTACAACTTAAAAACAATTTGGAGATCTCTCTCTCTTCATATATCCAGAATTCTTCTTTCTCCTTTACATCTGCCTCCAGGACATACAGACTGTTTCTGTTCTTGAAAGTTGCTACTACAAACCACTCCCCTAAGAGCTTGTATTCCCAGTAAACCTAGTTATAGAAATACAGTGTTTGCAAGTCATCTATCCCTTTCTGTTGTGAAACTCAAAGAATATAAACAAGCTTGCAGACCTGCTGACTTTAAAGACTTCGTTGCCGTTAGAGAAAACAAGAGTTCTGTATACAATATGGGAAGGCTAAAAAGACTCCAAAATCTTAAATATTTTATCAGTAACTCCAATTCTGAAAAACAACCCAGCGCCAATTTTCATGGAGTCTGGCAGGTGAGGAGTCTCCCAGTCTGGACCCTTCATTTGTATTTCTGAGCTCAGGGCTTAGTGACTCTGAACATGGCATGAACCTACCTGTGCGAGAAGCCTGTTTCTCCATGAGTGCTCCTAATTCCAACATGTAAAATCAAAACAAGTCCAACATTTCTCCTCCCTGTGTTTTGAGGGAATCATTCATATTTCCAAAGTAATCTGGTCTTGGTAAATCCCATTTCACCTCAATTCTACTCCTCGAATTTGTCCAAAATTTATATCCATAAATCTGTATATTTGAGAAGGAAGAGCAGAACACTAGTGTTACCTGGGAAGGGTACTTGAGACACGTCAGTGTTTCTACAGGTGGTGGTTCTGTGTCCAGCCTCCATGTCCTACAGAAGAGTACGGGGGTGAAAAATGAAACCGTGTTCTGTGATGTGCCACAATTTATTTTCCTATAGAAGAAGGCTGGCACCCAAATTATAATATATATAAAGTTAGGGGAGACAAATATTTGAAGTTATGACTATGTGAAATGCAAGTACCCAGCATGAATCAAGATTCCACTGTATTAGAGAACTTGCAAGAAAGGTTGAAAACTGAAAGGGACATTTTTAGGGACTCTAAAGTTAGATAAAGAACACATGGCTTTAGCTCAGGGATTTCAATGGCCAAAATAGAATTTTGTCAACAACTGCAACTCAACTACTTTGACACAGCCACATCTATTGCTCACAATATGCCTGTGTTCATTGCCTATTCATAGTGCAACAAATGATTTTAAATGTTTCTACTCAACCCAATATAAATGTTACATCTCAGAGAAACCACTGGTTTCTTGATGACCACTGGTTTTTCTGCTCCATGTTTCTTAGGCTGGATCTAGCATGTGGACTCTGGGATGAATTATTCCTGATCTCATTCAGATTGTTAGAGTCCAGTTTTCCATGGAACTGAGTTCTCTTTCCTTGCTGGATGGCAATTGGAACCACCCTTAGCCTCCAGATCCCTCTCTCCAGTCCTCACACATGGCCCCAACCTCTCAGACCCATGTGTAGAGCATGGAACGCTTGTCTTATCTTGGAATGTCTGATTTCCCTTTCTTCTGCTTCTGTCTTCTGCTTTATTTCCCATCCTAGGTCTGGACTCCAGCAAGGGACACTTCTGTGTGTTCAGGGCTCATGTGCTTAGATAGTCCTGGTTTTGCTACTGTGAGGTCCTACACTTTCCTGTATCTAGAGAGTTCTTTTGCCATAATACATTCACAGGTGTGGGAATCAGGCATTTTATTAGTTCTGCTTGCTGGAACATAATACTTGACACCCACAACTTCAAGGAGGAGCAGTTTAACCATCTGAAAGTTTACTCCGAGTGTCACTCAAGTAGCATGTTTGTTTACTTACTATCCTAGCATCACTCAGACAGGTGGCATTTCAACCGGTTCATTCTTGTAATGGATAAATTTGATAAAGTTGTCATTTTTATATTTCCTGTTATATTATCTTATAAAAATCATAGGAAAAATGCAATCTTGTCATTCTGTATCTAAATAATGGGACTGGTGAATGGTTGCTTTGCCTATAGTTTACAAGGTTCAGTCCATGGTCAGCTGACTCCAACGCAGAAACATGGTGGAAGAGCATGGCAGAGAATAGCTACTCACCTCACAGTAACCAGGAAGCAGAGAGAGCAAAGGAGGAGCCAGAAACATTCTTTCAGGTCATGTCCCAGTGACCCACCTCCTCCAGCCAGTCCCCATCTCCTAATGGCACATTCAGCTATGCACCCATCAATGTTTCAGTCCACCAATGAGTACAGCAGCCCCATAGTGCAATCACCTTCCAAAAGCCCCAGCTCTGGACACTTGAGACTTTTGGAGGCCATTCTAGATCTAAACCATAGTAGGTAAGGACATCTTGGTGGAGAGGGCATTATTTTAACGTAATGCTTATATTTATTTGTTATTTTGCCGGCCACATAGCTCACTTTTAGTCATACTGATTAATATGCCTAAGAAACTCATGGACAGTCTGTTTCTCAGGAAATATATAAAACTCAGAGATTCTCTGAGAGAAACATATGATCAGACTCTACCTAAGAGATCGTCTTTGGGAATACTATCAGTGAGTTACAGTAGTTGATGAGACAAACTTTTTATTCTGTAAGATGGTGTCCATGAAGTCTCCTCAATGTTAGTACCAGCCTGTCAGAACGACTGTGTGCATCTGTGTGCCCAGTATCCAGCTCTGAGCTCTGGGTCCGGGTAGTACCCAGGGAAATCAGTGCCATATACAGGTTCATGGCAGCCCCGAACCTTTCTCCCCGTGGGTGGACTGGGTGGTGATCTGACACGTGCTTGTTCCACAGTGTTCTTCTAGCTCAACCTTGGGACAGCCATCCTTCTTCCCTTTCTTCTTCTCATTCAAATATTGCCTCTTTCCGTGCACCAAGCAGTTACAAAATTTACCAATTCCCCAGACCATTTTTTCATTGATTACTTTCAATGTTAACTTTTCCTAATACCACCTAAGTGAACACTTTATCGGTAATGCTTCTTCACACATTTTAGGGAAAGGAATCTGGGAAGATGTCTTAAAAAGGATCAGTTTCTTCCATTCTGTGAGAATTCCTATAAAATGCACCTAAATGTGGCATGGGGAGGGTATGCTTCCTGTTTTTGCCTGTTTGTTTGGTTTGTTTTGTTTTTCAGTTGCTCTCACAGCCCAGGTTAATCTTCAAATCTCTGTATTGCTATCAACTTTAATTTTAGATCTCTAGAGTTTATTCACAGGAACCAGATATTTGTAAGTTCACCTCACGTAAACTGCACGTTAGGACATTAACTGTATATTGAGATGAGTATTTCCATTTTCAGCTTTGGCTGTTTTACTTTGATATCTTTCTTATTTTAATGGGAGATCATATTGTACAGTATTTTGTGAAACTTTAGAAACATTTGTGTTTTTACAAGACTGAAGGGGAAAGGTTGGTACAATTATATTCAGTAAATTTGAAAACTAGGTCTATATTCAGCTTTATGTTATAGCAAAATACTTGAGACGATTAAGTTCATCCAGAGAAAAGGTTTACTAGCTTACAGTTTTGATGGTTCAAAGGCATGGCCCCTGCCTCAGCAGTTATTGGGAAAGCAGCAGATGGTGGGGTGTCATAGAGCAAGTACATCTAAAAGCAAAATGCCCCACAGAGCACAGCAACTGCTTGCCCTGGCTGAGCCAGCATGGGCTAAGCCCGCACGCAGCCCGCAAAGGCGAGGGCCCCCAGCCAGCTCAAACGCTCAGGAAGAGAACCTGCTCCAGTTTGGGTTCTTCTTTCTTTCTTTCTTCTTTCTCTTTTTTCTTTTCTTCTTTTAATTTTTCTTCCTTCTTATTCTTCTTTCATTTCTTGTACTTTGTGTTGCTTTTCTTTTGTCTTTTTTTTCTTGTTCATTTTTTTCAGTGACTATTTTCTGGTAATATTGATTTCCATCCAGTGCTCAGCAGGATCCCCTGTCCTATCCCCTATTTCTCTCTCTTATTTCTCATCTTCTACTGATAAATTTTTCAAATTTTATAATTTTCATTCTCCAGTCCCCCAGCCCCTCTGTGTTTTCCAGTATAACTGTAAAATCTTATGAATCTTTAGAGAGCTAGTTAACTCTATGTCTTTATTGTTGAATATGAGGTAAAGTAGTTCCCTTTAGCAGATATTTACTGTAGGTTCCATATTTGGTTTGGCTCACCATTTATACTACAATTATAGATCTCTTTTCTATGGTTAAGAGTAGTACATTATTGATTCTTAGTGCATGTCAATATTCATTTTGTCTTTGACACTATAATCATTGATGGTTTAATTACTGTAATGAAAGCAACATATTTGTTGCTAATGCTTGGTTTTCTCTGCATGCCAATATCTGCCTTGTGTTCTTATCAATACCTAGCTTTGTATCCTTATTGATTCTTAGGAAGCTATTAAAGCACACACACACACACACACATACACACACGCACACACTTCTATCTCACAGTCTCATCCAATAACTACTGCATTTTCTTGAGTTGTAGGGGCTGAATGCTCCAATATTTCGATTATAGGAATCTATTTCAGAACAACTATAAAAATTCCAGGTTTAGGAAAAATTAAGATAAATAAGTTTATCTGTGCATTCTGCATGAAGCTTTTCTAGCTAAAAAATAACTGATACAATTTCCCTTTGTTAACCCATTGGTTTCAAATATTTCAAAATTCATTTTCTTTTTACATTTATCATTGTATTAGTTCATTATATGGAGGAGATTTCTACTCAGGGGTCTACAATACTAAGTACAACTAAAACCACTTAGAAGGAAACTTAATAAGATGCTGAAATAACTAAAGTAAAGCCAATACTTTCATTAGTATTAATATATCACTGTTATCTCTATAGGTCATTTGTTACTTACTAATGTTTCACATATGTTATATGTCTAATCCCTTTAAAAACATATAATGTAATTTTCAGCCAGTCTCCTCTCTTGGTTTTGGAAATTCCAAGCATGAGTAAAAGAGTTACAATGCACATATCTATGTTTAAGAAACATTTATTACCTGTAAAGTACCTAATATTTGTAAGTAACAGAAATGCTACATTACAATGAACCAGCAATCCTTTTGTTTTAAGGAAATGGAAAAGTTTACTAGCAAAAGCAATCAAAATGCTATTATGCCCTACTTGTGTATCCATTTTGCTCATATACTTGTGGTTGGATGTCATTTTGCCAGGAAGTGAATCTAATTTTTTTCAGTGTTTTTCCATTATTTCACAAGACAGTTTGGAGACTGTTTCATCAGTATTGTTTCCATACTCACATACGTGTACATTTATGTGGACAGACTCTAAATTAGATCAGTGAATACCAGATTTTACTTTAGAATCTTCAGGGCATTAAAATGTACAAGAACCAAAAGTGATAAGCCAATTTGATATAGAAAAGAGCTAATGTGCCTCATTAAATAAAAACTTATTTTACTGGACTAGTTTTTCACAGCTTTTAGACATACTAATTTTACTATATAATTTCTAACTAATTTTACTACATAAATTTAGATACTATATTTACTAATTTGTATTGTTTACAGGTTCTACTTGACTGCAAGTTTACTCAAAGAGTGACATAGCTCTCAGACATTTTTTTTCTTTTTATGTTCAACCTTTTGACCTCATCAATTAAGCATTGTCGTCCCCTCCCCCCGCTGCCACCATCATCGCTCTCTGTGTGTGTTACAGTGTGCATGTAGAAGCAGCTTTGATGCTGTGTCATCATTACAAGTACAGGGGAAAGAAACTTCAAAAGACACAGCGGCACTCTGTGGATGGAACTATTGAAACAGTTCAAAGTTCGTTGTCAGATCAGAGGTTTGTTCTAAGGATGAGGGTAGCCTTTTTCCTAAGGAACTCGCTTGAGTAAGGAAAATATAAAGAAGCTTTCAGGCTGTAGGATTGAAAAGTTCTTGGAGATTAGACACCAGGCTCACAATCTGGCAGATTCTCTGCAGAGAATAGTCACTGCTTGACAACTGCGTCTCATCAAAGGGCCAGAACCGAGGAAACCCGTTGTTGACTATGACAGATGCACAGACAGATGCATTGGTTGTTTACCTCTTCTTCCTCCCCTCTCAGGCTGAGCTCATCCAACAAATGTTTGCTGAGCACTTATCGTACATCAAGGTGTATCAATAAGCAAGACACAGACCCTGACCACAGGTCTTTTACATACTGCCTTCCGCCATAGCCAGCTGTGTTTATGGCTCCCACGAGTCTGTAGACTACTTAGGAATGAAGACTGTGCCTCCTTTATTTCACAACTTCCATATGTTGCATATCACACCACATACAAAATGTGATTAATATATTTTTGTCAAATTTCATGACATTTACAACCCACCCAGTTGTCCAACCTAGAAACTTTAATGAACTAAACTCCTGTCTTCCCCATGACTCTCCCCATTCGACCAATAAACTGGTCCCATCACTTTTGGCTCCCAATTAGCATTCAGCTGCCTCCCCTTGCTGTGTTTGTGCTGTCATTTCCTTTGTTCAGGTCAAATAATTTATCTTGTAGACTAATCAGTGTCTACGCTCCAAGTCTTATTTATCTCCAACCAATCTCCTTTGCCAGATGAGTTCTTCACTAAACTGCAGAAAGGATGACATTCTCACTACCTAGGAGATATGCTCTCACATCTCTATTATACAAGTTCCTTCTTTGCTGGACCCCAGCTGCCCATCTCCCTCCACCATTCCTCACCCACATCCCACTCAGATCAAACTAGGCTTTTCACACCTTCCCACGGACTCACAGTCTCTGACCACTGACCATTGCAGGAGGAATGACTGCACTATACGGTGAATGTTTACACTTGTAAAATTTATTACAGGAAGATGCATTACCACCAATGCCCCTCAAAATTCTCTCTTGCTTTCAACACATTTATCACCTTGTTCTTTCTGAAGTAGTTTTTAAAGTCCTCTTAGAAAGGCAGGCTTGTAAAAACATCACAATGTGTCCTCATCTACCTTATTCACCAGATCTGTCACTGTAAGACTTGTGGTTCTTCCACAAAGTCAAAATGACCATGCCAGGTAAATGTTTTGAATCCGTTCAGTACACCGAGGCAACTACCACAGAGTGGTGAAACATACTCAGGAAAAAGCACTTCAGAAAGCACCAAAAATGAGACAAGTGTGTTTGGAGAGAGAGGAAGTATTTTGCTTAGAATTAATGGCAATGTATCTTTTACTATTATATATATATAATTAGTTTTCACTCACATTTAATAATGTTTCTAGGCTTTATGTGATCATTCCTCAGACACAATGTTATTTAAGATACTTGTTTTCTTTTGGTTGAAACGTTTTAATCTGAGGTAATTACAGGTTCATGATAGAAATCAACTACAGGCCAGAGTTTGTAAGATACTACAAATAAGGCTGTTGTGTCTTTAGAAACCAGGTCTCTTTAAGAAATCTTCATTTTCTTCTCCTTCATAAAACCCTATAAATATGTATGTGTGTGAAACTATCAAAACATAGTTTTAATTTATTTTTATTTTTTATTTATGTATTCATTTTCTTTGATTAGATATTAGCATTATGATTCATAATCATACATATCATTAAATGTATGTAATATCCTTGTAATTTAAAAAAAAGAAACATGTTGCTCTAAAGCAGTGAAAGCAATCTGCGTGACTAGTTGGAGAGATAGAGGGGGATTAATTTTTTTCATTACATTATATTTAAAAGAACTTAGTTTTTACTGAATAGTTGAACCAACTGGACCTTTTACAATAAACACCACTACCATATTCTTTAGATTACAGTCTTTTTTTCTCAGAAACAGAAGGGAGAGAGAAGCACTGGATCATGGACACCTGGAGGATGTAATGGTGGTAAGAAAAATCTGAGGGAAAAAGACTGGAGAATTTCAACTGACTGCAGAGCTTGAAAGATACTCTCCAGGCAGCATCAAAGGTTTCTGGGTGATGTGTGCACTGCATTGTGGACACGAAAAACAGTGGTGGAATTGGATGAAAGTGGGAGCAAAAAAGCCCAAAATAAGTACTTTGAAATATATCAATAGTACCATCAATAAGATAATTGTTAACATTAACTTAAATACAATTGAGTGAGTCTTATCCATTAGCCAGAGGTCTTAATGGAAATATGGACAGGAAAGACAAGGATCATGCCAGAAGCCCTGGCCAGTTACTGTGACCAGTTACTGTGGCCTTTCCGGTCCAGCTTTACGCTTCAAGCTGGACTGTGGTCTAACTGTGGGTTCACTGCTCCCACAGCTGTGTGCGCCAGGGCGATCCTACGGTTGATGTGCTCTGTGGTTTAAGCTCCAAAGACCCATATCTTCTCAACAAAACATCTCATTTTATTTGTAGTCCAGTGGCTGTCACATCAATCTTTAATTCAAAGAATTATCCTTTGTGGCAATCAGATAAAGTCACTGCTGGTGATTGTATGACTTGGATGAGGAGGTCAATAGTAAATTTGTACCATACTGACAGTCATTCAAGAACTGATTAGACTCTCTGATTCAGAGCCAGCAAATATTATTGTCAAATTAAATATCTTAGCACAAACAGCTTAATACAACTGCCTATGCCAATTTATTAGCTTTCTATTGCAAAAGAACAGTATAGTTTAAGTTCCAAATTTACATAAAATTTGGCATAAAATTTATAAAGAAAAATAAAATAGTCATTTAGTTTACAAAAATTATGTCAACTGTGTAAAATATATAAAAATGAAGCAAAGGATAACAAAGTAGTAAAAAGTCCTATAGAAAATTAAGTCCTTCATATTTGTTAAAACGCATTGGTATAGATAACTATCCTCTGGTCATGTTTAAGTTTCAAAACCACTATTGAATAATGTTGATAAATGTGAACAGGAAAAAATGTGGTTTTTTGTGCAAAAATTGTAAACTAACCAGTAGGATATGAAATATGTAAAAATGGATTTCTTTTGTCACTGAAATAATGAATTGGCTTGTTTGGATATGCCAGAAACAACTAATTCAATATAAATCTGCTATTCAACCCTTCCAAAGCTGGCAGTACACTCAATATGTTATGATAAATCTACTGACATATGTGTAAGGCACATCCTTGGAGTTCATTTAATATATAAATAATGCATGATTATGTAGTATAGCTACACCAAAAAACAAACAAACCAACCAAAATTAAGAATTTCAACCTGATTACTGACTCTGCAAATATATATTATGTACCTAGAATACCAATCTCTCCTATCTGGTTATGCAAAGGTATAAAATAGCAATACTAGCCGGGCGTGGTGGCTCATGCCTATAATCCCAGCACTTGGGAGGCTGAGGCAGGAGGATCATTGCAAGTTTGAGACCAGCCTGGGCTACAAAGTGAGCTCAAGACCTGCCTGAACTGCATAGAGAGACCCTGTCTCAAAAAAGACAAAAACAAAACAAATAGAAATACTTATAATTTATAAAGCATTTAAATATGTATAAATATTTCATCATCTACATACATGTTCATCTTCATAGAAATAAACCTTTAAAGAAATTTTGTTGATTGCAATACTCAATACAGTAGGGGAAAGTTGTGCAGAGAACCACTGGTTGCAAAATACATTTATAATACATTTTAAATCCTAGCTGGCTGTTGAGAAAAACTATATATAAAATATTAAATCAAAATGAAAGAACTTTTAAAGTAGGTAACCACACTCCAGTAGAATTTATACTATTTCATCTAAGGCACCTGTAAATCTCAGGTGAAAAAGGGAGCTTTGATTTTTTTTTTTTCCAAATGACAAGGCTGGAACCAAAGCAGGGTGGGAGGTCAGGAGACCCAAAGGAGAGGAACCATAAAAAATTATATCTTATAGAGGAAGAAAATAAGGTTATTTTATCTTTATCTTTGGATTTTGGTGAAATTAGAAAAAATACAACCCTTTGTTATTCCCAATCATGAGGCTTCATTCATTTGGCCCTAAAACCTTGTATGTCCCAAATCATTCCAACTTAAAACAAGTAACTTATTTTAATTGTGTAAAATCTGGAACTTCTACAAAATTTGTGGATATATGAGTACAAATCTGGGGACAAATTACTGATATAGATATCTATACATGTATTTTTGTACCAGGAATCAAACTCAGGACCTTGTGCTTGTCAGGCAGTCACTTTTGCCACTGAGCTATATCCATGACCCCTAAAGAAACAAATTATTAAATACACTAGGAAACAAGCCAACATAGTGTAAGCATGAAGAGTGAGTGACAAAATGAGACTGTTTTTAGATATTAAAATTCATAGAAATACAATATAAAATAATTCTTTTACTATATCAAACAATACAAGTAGGGGATTAATTTAATCAAAAGAATAAAAGACTGCAAAATTTTATGAGTCAATAAATAATTCACTTTACTCAACAGAGAACTTTAGAAGCAGATTAAACAGAGATGAAAAAAAAATTAGTGAACTGGATAATTCCACAGCATTAGAGATCAGAGAAGTGCTGTTTAATAACTATGAGACATCACATCTTGTCCATTAGAATGGCTAAGCTAAAATGATGGAGAACATGAGGTGTGGTGGAATATTTTGACACTCTTATACATTTCTAACAAAAATGCAAATTTGAACCAGTGAAGTCATCCCATTCCTAATTTTTTTGCCCACACATCTGTCTGCACAAAAGAGATGTGCATGAATATTCATAAAAACTTTATTTTTATAAGTCAGACTGGAAACGAGCCAAATTTCCACTATTTAGTGAATGCTAAACAAAATATGTTTATCCAGAAAACAGAATATTACTGCTGGTATTTGAGTTTGTCTCCCAAAGATTCATGAGTTAGAAGCTTGGTTCTCAGTGTAGTGATGTTAAAAGATGATGGCACCTTTAAAAGGTGGAGCCTTGTGGGAAATCACTAGGTCAGACAGGACTTCACTTTGGAAGTGAACAAGGTAATTCTTGTGGGACATTGAATTAGTTCTTGTGAGTGGTTGCAAAGAGAGCAAGCCCAGCCCCTCCCTTCACTCTGGCTTCTTATCTAGTGATGCCATCACTTGCTTTTGCACATGGTCTTACCATGATGCCATCCACCAAGAGATCCTCACCAAGCTTAAGTCAATACCAGTGTTATGTCCTTGAATCTTTAGAACTGTGAGCTAAATAAACCTCTTTGCTTTACACATTACACAGACTCCAGTATTCCATTATAGTAACAGAAAACAGACTGATATAATTACTGATCTATAAAGAGAAAATTTTTAAAATCACTAACAAATTAAGGACACCAATAGTCTTATTTTACATTCTAGTGGAAATGCTGATTATCATAATGAGAACTAAGAAAGGAATAAAGTATAAGTATTAGAAAGAAAGAGCTAAAACTATTTTTCAATGTAAATAGCATATTTGTCTACAGATCCCAAGAAACATACAGATATATTGATACATTTAATGGCCATTTAGTATCTAACCTTGATACAAAGTCTGCATCCAAAGTCTTGACCATGTTGCTACATAACAGGAAATAAAACACTTATATTTTTAAGGTACCATTTACAATCATCAAAACATAATGTCAAGTAGCAAAAATAATCTTCACTATAAAAATAAAGGTGAATTTAATTGAAAAAAGCATTCAATAAGATTTAAGTAAATGAAGGAACATATTTTATCTATGTATAGAAACAGTTTTATATAGATACCAGTTGCAGTGGTACCTCAATTCAAGAATTTAATTCTGTGGCCTGAACCAAGAAAAGAATTAAATTTGTGAACTGAGGTGCTAGTATACTCTCAAATGTCTCCACATAGAATATATTTCTGCTCAAAATCTCAATAGAAGTCAAACTTGAGAATCTGATGTAAAAATGTCTTTTCTTATACACAACTTATGAGATATGAAATAGCACCCAGGATACATTAACTTGCTATGAATCAATAAGGCAAGCAAAATGGAAAACTGGACAAGGACATATAATAGGCATTTCAGAATAATGGAATCATCAGTGGCCCTTAAACACATGAAAAGCCATGGTTACCTCGCCCATCAGACTGAAAAATATTTAAAAGCTAAAACCAGCAAGTGTTAGTGAAGCCATGGACCTGTATCAACAGATGACACTGCTTATAAATTCCTACAGCAAATGTTTCTGAAAACAACTTATTAATAAAAGTAAATTTAATTGTATATACCTAGAATCCAGTAATTCTACATCTGTCTAATCTAGAAAAGTGATTGCCTATGTACAACCAAAAGACGTGAACAAAATTATTCACAGCAACATTTTCTAAATACTCAAAAGTAGAAATAACCTGTGTCCATCAATAGTAGAATAAATACATTTTTATATAAAATGAAGTACAACAGTAAAAAAAATTTAATGAATTGTGACTACTGGTATTAGAATGAACTTTATTATTGTTTACAAAACAATAATAAAAAATGGATATCTGAACCAAGTACATTAAAATTCTATTATATTAATTTCAAAATTAAACTAAGCCTAAATAGTGTATTGATTGTGAATAACTGCATATTTTGGACTAAATATTTATTTCTCCCCAAAATTTCTGTGTTAAAACCATAACTACCAATTGGTTGTATTTAGAGATGGGGCTTTTGGGAAGTAATTAGAGTGAGATAAAATGATATTATTAATGCTAGGACCCTACCAGGTGTGGTGGCACGTGACTGTAATCCCAGCACTCTGGAGGCTGAGACAGGAAGATGGCCATGAATTTGAGGTCACTCTCGGCTACACAGCAAGTTCAAGGCCAGCCTGGACTACATAGTGAGACCCAGTCTCAAGAAAACAAAACTAAACTAAAAAAAGAATGGGACCCTTACCAGGGCATTAGTGCCCTTATCAGAAGGCACACTGGAGGGAGCCTTTGCTCCTGTGAGTGAGCACACAAACTAGAAGCCAGTGGAGCTCACAGAGAGATGGTTGCCTCCCACCAGGAAAGGAAAGGCCTCATGAACTCTCCCTTTCCTCCTTTGATCTTGGAATTCATGGCCTCCAGAAATGCGAAAAATAAATTTTTGTTAAGTCAGTTACATTTTGTTAGGGTAGCCCAAGCTGACTAAGAAATTGCATTATTAGTTAACATTACTAGGACCAGCTAATGATTGACACAGTGTAATTTTGTATTTTCAGATAATCCACAGGTTAGAGAAATCAAGACAGCATGAAGGCACCAACACTAGCACCACATTCAGTTTAGGAAGTGATGTGTGGAATGTGTCAGTGCTCACTCCACAGACATTTTACACTCACGGCTCTGTGAGAGTCGTGGTGCTCGGCAGTGGGACAGTGGGAGGAGGAACGCACAGGAAATGAGCTCACATCACTCTACTGAGCCTTGCTCATGCTCAGTGAAATATTCAAGAAACAACACTGAGATGAAGATTACTAGCAGTGCTGGGAATGAAAAGCTGTAATAAATGACCTGCCAGACCCCAGGAGAAAATTCCATTAAGCAAAGGGCATGACAACAGAGAGGGGAAGCTGGCCCCGAAAGGAAGAAGGTGAATGGTGGCATATTCACTTTTCACTCAGGTAATAGAAAACAATGCAGTCACGATGTGGATTTCGGCAATGCATGATACATATAGTTAAATAAGAGTTATTTGAATAAATTATACATAATAACATGGCTATTTCACTAAATCATAACATTTATTACACAATTGTATTATGTTAAATCATATAATCAAGTAGCTAAAGCCTGTCTGTATAC
The DNA here is from genome assembly GCA_004027455.1 of Hydrochoerus hydrochaeris. NCBI lineage: Eukaryota > Metazoa > Chordata > Mammalia > Rodentia > Hydrochaeridae > Hydrochoerus > Hydrochoerus hydrochaeris. Next base: position 55,791 of record PVLA01005480.1, read on the forward strand.
AATAGTTCTGGATTGATACACAGTTTTTATCATGTTAGTCTCCAAAAAGCTTGATTAAATCTCCTGAAATAGAAAATGTCTATAAGTAGTCTGCAAAAAATAATGTAAATGAACAAAAGTTCAATTAAACTATAACAATTATTAAGCTTATATATTTATCAGATGAAGTACATAGTCAAAACCCTAATTATATGCTACTTAAAAAATGCTAGCAATACATTGTATCAAAAAACTGTACTCAGAGTCATTTATTTTAGTATAAATTCTTATATTGTTTGAAAACTAAAAACTGATTAAGTTTTATAAATAAAGGAAAATGGTAGAAATTCTAATCAGTGAATTAGAAAAATTTTTAAATATTTTTGAAAACTTTTTAAAAAGCAGTATAATTCAAAATAGGAGCTAGTTCTTTGAAGGGATTAATTAAACACAAATCTAATTTAAAAATAAATGAATTCAGTGGCTACAATTACAAATGAAAGTTTAGTAGATTTGGTATTTTAAGTGCAAATATTATTTATAATACTGTTCTAAAGAACTTGAAAAGTCTAAATGGATAAATTTTTGTGATTTACTCATAGGGAGCAGAAAACCCAAATAGCTTTGTCATAATGGAGAGAGAATCTTAAAGCCTCTCCATGAGTCAAGCACTTTTCTCTAAAATAAGCTCAAAGGCCTTATTACTTATGGATCAGTTCTCTCAAAACTTGAAGAGCTCATAATTCCCATAGCGTATAAATTCTTCCAGAGCATATAAAAAGATAGGGCATGTCACATTTATTTTACAAAGGCTGTATAACTGTGACAATAAATTTGATAAAGACAGTACAAAACCAAACTTGCAAAACAATCCCATGCAGATGTGTACTCGCATGTACACACACATGCACACACACACACACACATGCATAAAAGGAGTGATCAAAAATATAGTGTTTAAATAAAATAAATTCATTCCAGTAAAAGATACATTGCCATTAATCTCCCAAAATACCCTGCATTTCAAACACATTTATCTAATTTTTTGCCACTTGCTTTTAATATGTTGACTGCTGCTGCCAAGCACCATCCAACGAAAGGCACGCTCATAAAAACATCACAGCCTGTCCTCATCCACCTTATTCCCCAGATCTGACACCTGACTTCTGGCTCCTCCCAAAGTCAAAGTGATATATTTTGCATCGATTCAGGACCTGGCGGCAGACATCACAGGGCAGCCAAAGACCCTCATGAAAGAAGACTTCTAGATCTGCTTCTGAAAACGGGAAGGACGGGATAAGTGCATTTGGAGAGGAGGTGTATTTTGAGGGGAATTAGGCGCAAAGTATCGTTTACTGAATACTTTTATTAAGTGCAGACCACATTTTTTTGCTTGCTCCTTCAGGCATCAACAACCCAGACTTGCTGCAGACCCCACACTGTCAGGCTGACGAGACTGGTGCCACGAGTGCTTCTGTGTGTGTTTCCACCTTTACTTTTCAACAAACGGCCAAGAGTTTGAGTCCCCACGACCCCTGCCTCAGGGGTGATAATTTTCTAGAAGACTCACACAACTCAAGAAAGCACTTTACTTTTTATTTACTACTTCCACTTTATCATAGAGGATATACCTCAGGAATATCCAAATGAAAGAGATGCAAGTGATTTATTTTATTCTACCTGGAGAATTTGTATTTATGGTGTATTTAGTTTGTGCCACTAATTTTTTGGGGGGGGCTTGGAAAAAAACAATCTCTACATAAAGTGAGGTTTCACTAGATTATCTCTTCATTAAATATTGTAAAATAAGTTTCCAGTATAATAAAATTCACTCTGTGCAGCTACTTAGGTAGGATTAAGCACATGTATTACATGAGAAGAGGCCTATAACTTTTAGTTGATTCTCATAAGGGTTACAGTTCAAACAAAATTCAAGTTAAGAAAAATTACTATTGTCAAACATTTTATTCACTATAATATTTCAAAATTATTTCATGCAATTTCTATTTTTTTAATTTTAGTTTTTGCAGTGCAGTGGATTGAACATAGGCCTTCACACACCCTAAGGAAGTGCTCTACCATGGAGCTGTACTCCCAGCCCTCAAATTTCAATTTTTGAAACTTCTCCAAAAATTTCTTAACTATAATAGCTTTCTAATTCTCAAGCTTTCCTTTCATTTAAAAAATCTGGAATATTTGCCAATATTTTAAAACAGTATCTAAAGTGTCTTGGAATGCTAACTCTTTGCTATGGTTGATATGTTGTGTCAACTTGAGAAGTTTAAATGTTTAACTAAAGGACTGAGTAGGGTCCTTACTGTGTAAACATCCTCAACCTGTGCAAGAGGAGGGCAAGGAAACCTGGTGAGTGCTACACCCGCCCCGGAGTGGGGCTGGCCTGTGCAGGATATAAGGAAGGTAAGAGGCTTGCTTTTCCCCTTTTTGCTCTTGTTGCTTTGCTGTCCTCTGCCACCTTGAAGGATTGCCCCTGTGCCATGCCACCCTGCCCTGGAGCTAGCTGATTATAGACTGAAACCTCCACAAACAGTGAGCTAAATAAACTTCTCCTTAATTTTCATTGTTGGATTTTTATCCCAGCAAGGAAAGAAAAGTAACAAAGACACTCTCCATCCTTGATCTGAATTATTACATGTCCAAAAGATACGAACATCAATGTATGTGAAATGCTGTGGCTAATTCTCCTATACTTCGCTGCCATCCCACTTGGTTATATCTTTCTTCCAGGAGTGCTATTTTAATTCACCATTTTATTAATTCTAAATCCAATTTTCAGCAGTGGACTTTTCTCAGTTCTTTTTTAAAATCAATGCTAAACATCTTTTCACCATCAATGAAGTAAAAGTATTTTTCTTTTTATTAAAAAAATTTTTTGTACCTGGGATCAAACTCATGACCTCACACTTGCCAGGCAGGCACTAATACCTCTGAGCCAAATCCCTGGCCCCCTAAAATATCTTTTGATAAATTTCATAACCAGTCATCCCATTACTAAGTCAAGGAAGCACAGTCACCATCAGTAGATTCTGTGACAGGATCATTGTTCTTTCACTGTGAATCATTTATAAGGATAAGTTTGAACTCCTGAGATGAACTCTTATTTAGCTTAGTTTCATCTCATATCCAACAACCTGAGAAAACTCACAGATGCGTAATCATAGATGTAATGATTTTATCATGCTTGCTACACTGATATTTTCTGTTGTAAAATATTAATAATGAATTTCACATACATTATTTTCCAATCTGTTTTATTTGGCTGATAATTATTTGTGTTTATCATAAATTCAACTATATTAAAATTTAAATTTTGACTTCATTATATATTCTTAATTTTCTACCAGCAGAGCCATTTCTTTTTTTTAAATTTTATTTAAAGAGGAAAAAAGTAAAACAGAAACAAGGGTAGAAACAACACAGAATTTCAGAAAAAAAATAAACAGTAAGAAATCACTAGTTGATAAATTATATATTGTCTTCTTAGACATAGTTATTCAAGTTACAAAATTAAAGCATACAAAGTAGATATTCAAACAGTGAGAGTGTAAACAGCTACGCATGCATGAATCTCTACATGTATTTCTATCCTTTCTGTATTAGAGGGCAAAACAAAACATAGCAAGACAAAACAAAACAAATTCTTATAAAAACATGAAACCAAAAAGTCGTATAAAACCACAGTACAAGGTGATCTACAATGATTACTGTGTTGTCTCTTATTATCTTCAATAGAATTGTCTATATCATCGGGCATAATTGAATATAGCAGTATTATTGAATATAGCAGTACCTAACAATATTAGTAAAAATAAAACATTGTAGACAGTATGAAACTTCAAAGGCAGGTAAGAATCAAACTAGAATAGATGTTCTAGTGAATCTTGTCATCTTCAGTGCAGTTGCCTATACTCTCAGACTTGATACTATCAATCATAACAGCTTTGAATAAAATCTATCAATACAAGACAGCGATCTAACAAACCAGATTCGATTATGATCAGTCATGGTAAGACGGTGTAGGTTATACAAAGCTTTAGATTAAGTTAATAGGAAATTAAGGATGATTACTGTACTATGTCCTGTTATTTTCAGGATAACTGTCTGTGCCCTCAAATCTAGTACAGGTAGAATGACTGGAACAGAATATAATACATCTAAGCAGAATAGTGTGAGTAATGTGGGTTTTAAATCCTGGCGCATTATTAAAAATTTAGTGTATCAAGGCCATCTATGTTAGAGATTCTAGTTATTGTTCTCTGCCTCATTTCTGCTATGCTATTTTACTGCCTGTTTGTCTAGTTTTCTCCTTAATTCTACTGCCTGCCCCACTCACTAAGGCCTTTCTGCCACTGTTCCTAAAATACTAGTATTTTTTTTCTCTCTCTCTAGAATATCTTTCAGTATTCTCTGTAGGGTTGGATTAGTGGTCACAAACTCCCCCAGTTCCTCTTTGTCATGGAAACATCTTGTTTCTCCATTAATTTCTAGTGACAGTTTTGCAGAGTACATCAATCTGAGCTGGAGGTTATTTTCTTTCAGGGCTTGGAATACTTCACTCCAAGCTCTTCTTGATCTGTATCGAGAAGTCAGCTGTGATCCTGATGGGCTTACCTTTATAGGTAATCTGTTTCTTTTCTCTGACAGCTTTTAATATTCTGTTTTTATATTGAATTTCTGGTATCTTGATTATTATATGTCTGGGCGTAGCTCTGTTTTGGTTGTAGGTGGCTGGAGTTCTGTATGCCTCACACAACCGAATGTCATTTTCTTTTCTCATGCTTGGGAAGTTTTCCTTAATTATTTCTGTGAATAGCCTTTGTAATTCACCTATATGTATTCCTGCTTCTTCGTTCACATTTTTTATTCTTAAATTGTAGATTCTCTTGTCATCGTCTAGCCTTTGTATTGTTACTGCCTGTTTCCTTGTTATTCTTAAGAGATCTTTCCTTTCATGATCACATATTGCAAACTTGTCTTCAAGTTTTAGTAGTCTATCCTTAGTTTCTTTTAAGGCATTTTGCCAGCTTTCAATGGAGTTTTTAATTTCCTGGTAATCTCTTTGAATCTGCTTCATGTATTCTATATTTTCTTTATATTCTTTATCAAATGTTTCTCTCCTTTTTTTGTATTCCTCCCTTCTTCCATCTGTATCTTCTTGAGAGATGCTTCCTGAGAGCATTTCTTTTTATTAGTCTACTCATATCTTGCTTTACCTGATTTAATATTTCAGTTGTGAGCTCATCTAGAAGGTTCCAAAGATATGTCTTAATGTCCACTGAAGCCATGTCTGAGTTGTGTGTTTGTGGCCCTCAGTCTCCCTTGCTTTTCCCGCTCCTGGATCAGTGCTCTCAGGGTTCTGGGCTGGGGGCCTCCTCCTGCCTCTCTCTCCTGTCATGGCCCTGGCTTCCTCCACACAGGTTACAGTGCAGGTCCCAGCCCCCTTCCCTGTTGGCCACATATCCTCTGAAGCACGCTGGCAAGGGACCTCCACCCTGTCCTGACTGTTCTTGTCACTTAGGTGTAAGCAGCTGCATATGCCTGCCTCTCCCCACCAGGCCAACCAAACTTCAGGGGCCTTCACCCAGCTAGTGAGTGCTAAGCACAGGGAATCGATTTGGGATGGCTCATTGGGTCCTGGCCAGGGGCACCACCCAGTCCAAGCAAATCCCACTAATCTGCTCTGGGGAGGGAGTAACCAACTGAAGTTACTGTCACTCCCAGTTCAGGCTCCTCCTGCCTGATTCCAACATGTCACCCATTTGGTTGCACTCTTCCTGTGTGTGTGGGGGGTCTCATTGCCAGCTGTGACCGTGGATTAATGAAGGTCCCTTCACCAGCTCCGCTCTCTGTTGGGCTCACCAACCCCTGACTTCAGCGCTGCTGTGCTTCCTGTGAGTGGTGGCAGGAATGTGTTTGGGCGGCTGTGCTGGCCAGTGCGGATTCAAGCTGGTGCAAATTCAGGCCGGCACAAACTTGGCGGGTCACCGCGAAAACGCTGTGTCCTGTAATTTTTAGCTGTTCCAGTTGTAGTCCCAATGTATTTGATGAGCTTTTTTACATTTTAATTTCTTCCTGTGTCAAGAGGATCCATCTCCCTCTGTCTGGGTCTCTCCAGGGTGTTTTATTCTGGCATATGAGTTGTTTCTCCCAGGAGGCTTTGTCCAGAGCCATTTCTTGAACACAGAATTTTAACTTATTGTACAATTTTTGTTGGCAGAATAATTAACTTTACTAATAGAAGTGTTACCTGTTTTGTAATTTCATATCCAACTTTTATAAGTCTGTACATAAGACTACTTAAAATATTACAATTTAAATGTAAATTTAACTCATCCTTTAAGGTTAAGTTTGCATGGTTTATCGTATGTAAGAAATTCCATTAAGGAAAAGGAAGCCTAGATTAAAGCTGTCAGTACTAGCCTCAGTGATAAATTTAATCATGCAAAATGAAATCCTCAACTGATACCATTAGTTAAATTTGGAAGTCTGAGGAATATTTGTAAATAATATTAATAACTATTTTGGTGCCCTATTTAAATTGTTAGTTACTAAGGCATAAATCCACAAAACACAGATTAAATATGAGAATATTAAAAATATTAGAAAATATGTGTATCACATGTAAACACTATAAGTATTGATATATGGTAAAATTATAGACATATATGCTACTATTAAAGTAACCTGATCAACTGCACATGCCCATTTCCATTATCTGCTTGGTTGATAAATTTGGTTTCTACCTTCTACTTTCTATTTCAATTCAATATTTGTTGTTAATGTTCAATGAAAATTTGCAATTTTTAAGTAAGTCATTGCTGAGCAGCAGAACTGTGGTTTATGTCCTGTGCTGATATTCTTTTAACACAAATATAAATAAAAGGTTTTACTTTTTGGAAAGTTGGAAAAAGTGTAAGCCACACACCATCCTCCCATCTATTCATTATCTCTAATTATTAGACTGCCTCTGGACCTCAGAGAGAAGGCAATTCTGTTTTCCCTAAAATACCAACAAAAGCTAAAGATGCAAACAAAACAAAAACTTCTATTTTCAGTAACTGATCTTCTATATGGTAATATACTAATTCTGTAGCTAATTGGAATAGCTATTATGTTTAAGTTTTAAATCCTATGGTTATTATCTAAGTAAAAAATGGTTTCCTACCTCTACTCAAATCTCTGAAGAAGTAAAAGATTTTTTTCAAATATGTGAGAATGGTATCCATCTAAGGACAGGTTGTAAAACTAGGATAGCTGAGTGGCAACGTGACCAAGAAGAGACACAGCTGAGCTCCTGGAGCCTAGAATCTGGTTGTTCTCTGTATCTGGACTAATTATGCTCCAATTACCAGAGAATATGTCCACATACTAAACCTTTGTAAAACATATCTAACATCGCAGAAGCTAGGGCAGGTTCAAGAATTCAAGCAGGAGGAGAAGATCTAATGACTGAATAAGGAAAACTTGGAAACCAAATGTTAAGATTAGCAGTAATTCTAAGATAAAGTCTAAAACATGTTACTTAAAAAAGATGGATAATTTATGACCATCAGTGTCTCTATGTTATTTGTTAAGTAACTCTTTAATATGTGATATAAGATTTCAATTTCAGTTTTGCTAAGGAATATCTGGGTTGAACCCTGGAACTTAAATTTTTTACCACATTCCTTAGAGAATTTTTTCATGTGGTCATTAGAGTACATATAGCAAAGCTTAATTTCTAATTTATAGCAAAGCTTAATTTCTAATTTATCCTAATTATATCGTTATTTTCTTATTTTACCATTTGAGAGACAGATACCTGTATTTCTCTTCTCCCAAAATCATTTAATTACATCAATTCTGTGTCAGTTTTTTTCTCCTGTGTTCTTATATTACAGATTAGCCTTAATAGAATGATTCTTTCATTGCTTTTTGAAAGGATCTTGCCCTAGAATAAGTTACATGACATTATGGTGGTGGGAGGTGGGATCAAGGAAGTTTACCTTGAAGTCACTTTCTCCTTCCCCTATGACAGCTTATTTTTTCCTTTCCCAGTGGCACGAAAAAGGTCCCAATCATCCCCTTGCACATCATCAATGCCCGCCCTAAGCACCACCCTGGTCAGAGGTTTTATATGTATATATACCATACCCCATGTTCCAGTCAGAGAATGCCAGGCTGCCTATATTCATGGACTTCTCTCCATATCCTCTGAATAAAGGCTACTTTTTATTTTATATCTTCTTTCTTATTGCACCGAAAAACCTAACACTTATAAGTTGTATTCAGGCACAAATAAATTTCTCATGTTTAATCTAACCAGGAAGGTTAAAGGGACCTAAATATTTCAAAGGAATAGGACCTTAGCATAGGATAAATACAGAGAAATTGACAAGATGATGAGGAAAGAGAAATAGAAAAAATAGAAAAGTTTGGAGCATTAAAATAAGAAAAGTTGCCACCCATTCTCCCTGATAGAAATTTATTTCCCATGGTGCACAAGCTAAGAAGCCTGAGATCAAGGCCATGGCATACAGGTGTCTAGTCAAGAACTGGTTCTAAGTTCATAGGCAGCCATCTTTCCACTGTTCCCTCACATTTAACTCTGGCGTGCTCATGGTTTTGTGTTACAAGAACATTCAAACCATGCACAGAAACTCGGTCCCTGTGACAAAATCATCTCCCAAAGACCTCACCACCTAGTACCATCACATTCAGTGTTAGGGTTTCAACTTGTGAATGGAGGATGTCACACACATTTGGTTTATAGCAGCTTTACTTCCAAATACCTTGACATTGTTATAGGCAGCTGAGTTAGTTAGAGATATTATAGGTAGTCAGACAGGGTTGAACCCTCGAAGGAAGGTGCTGAGGGCAGAAGACAAGATACCTTTTGACTTGGAAGTAGACAAACACCTTCTACTGTGGGCCAGATCTCAAGACAAAAGAACAAACAAATACACCTACATCCTGAAGACTGATATTCCAAATAGGCCTCTATCACCTTGAGGAAGCCAAGAGTCACCATCCCAACCACCTACAGAAAGAGTCAGTGCTCTTTAAGCACTCCCACTTGCTACATGACTTGCTTTCCCATTTGTCCCTGATTTAATCAGTTTTACCTGAACAATTAATCTTATTGGTTGACTGTAGCTCTGTCTCACCTCATGCTTGCCTGCCTTGCAGGTTCCCATTTTCCCTCAACTTGAACCCACCTCACTTCGTGGTTTTTGCTCTCTAAAAGTCCCTAGAAAAGACAAGAGTCTTTGGCAACCTACTCAGGATCCTTTCTCTCTCTGTCTCTCTCTGTCTCTGTCTCTCTCTCTCTCTCTCTCTCTCTCTCTCTCTCTCTCTGACAGCTTTCTTTCTCTCAATAAATGTATTCTGCTCTTAACCTCCGTTTTTCCTAAAATTCATTCTTCGATTTTAGAGAATACAAACTTGTACTGGACATCTACTAGGTCAGGAGTTTCATTCCCCTTGAACACCATAATTGTGTATTTCAGAAATAACCTGAATTGAGAAAGACTGCAAAGAAAAGTAATATTACATTAGATTACCACCCATTCTTTAAAAAGTTTAATATTGAGTAAGAGTATACACTTATTTAGGTAGTCAAGTTACCTGAGGATTCTTCCTATTCATAGGTATCAGCCTAGGAAATAGTGAAACTGGCCGAGCAAATAATTTCTAGACAAAGAAATAGGAAAAAAAATCTATATGAACAATAGTTTCAGATGTACAATGCATTGAGGTGACATGACTGAAGATTTGCTTTCAAATTGTGAAGTGGAAGACATACTGGTCTGCACCAGAAACATGGTTTGTGGAAAGCTTTATGTGGGAAAGTCCACACACAGGTAAGGGCCTTACGTTATGAGTTCCTTGAAGGCAGAAGTAGTGTCTTTGCTATCATTGTACTTTTGGCGCAGTGCTTAGTAAACGCTGCTTAAATGAAAAAATAGACTGTGCTGAATGTGCTGACCGTCCAAGATTATTTGAAAGATGCTGCACTGGTGCTTGTCATAAACCCCTAAAATGACCCAGTAATTGCTGTGTGCATTCCAAAACCCACTTTGAGCCTGCCTGTCACCTCCAAGAGCGGCAGACAATCCACTGTCGTTTCATATCAGGAACACCGCTAGGAATGTTCGGTTCAATTCACTAAAGATTTGTTAGCCTCTTGCTAGATGTCTTTTCATTATACTAGATGCTGTAAGAAAATAAAAAAGCAAATGTCGTGATCTTTGCTCTGGAAAAGAGACTTGTCTATTTCTACTCCCATATATATGTGTCATTAAAAGTCTCTTCTAAGGAGACACATCCCTCAGTCTTTCTCAGTAAGTCACTGCTGCGTTTTTATTAGGTAACACGAGTAATAAAAAGGGCAGTTCTCATAAATGTTAGGTCTGAGCAAACAAGGGACTATAAAGCAGTGAGAGGAGTCATAAGATGCTTCAAGTTAAGCAGCCCTGTAACTAAAGTAACAGGTGGGAATGGAGCTACCTTGGAGGCGAACACAGCAACACAAAGAAGAATATTCCCTGAGGAAACACCTCTGAGTCTTATGCATAGTGGGCTAATTTTTCTTTCTTTTTTCTAATCTTCGCATGTTAATCTAGAAAGCACCAAATAAACCAACTTAGAGAGACTTTGCACAGAAACACTTGCTGCTTCAATCAGGAAGAGGAAATATCTCAGTGAAGCCAAGACATGTGGTCCCATGCCAAATTTTATTGAACAGTTTGATTAAAGGAAGACGTTTTCATCTGCATTAACGGCAAGTATTTGCATTTTGATGGATCCTTTTGGAAGGTGTAGCAACCAAAATATTTCTATTTTCTCACAGAGGGAAGTAGGAATTCAGTTCATTTCAAAATTCCACAGGAAAGGAAAATACAAACCCATTCTCCCAAGACCAAAGCAAGTCTTTTTGAATAACTTTGAACACATCAATTCGAGAGTCAATCAACAAATATTTTAAAATGAGAAATTCTTGGTGCCCTCAAGTATCTCACCATAATCAAGGAAAAAAATTGAACCTGGACTTATAAACAAATCAGGCAGTTTGAAGATCTTCAAATGAAACTCACTGTATCCCAAGTGGCAATTGCTTACCAGGCTTCGGTGCCTGTCCAGCTACCCAAGGCAGCTGGACTCGCTGATGAATTTTCCTCACTTGATCAGAAGCTGCCAATCTGTCAATTTTTTATCCTTTTTTTTTTCTTTTAGGAATACCCAGGACAAAGAGCATTCTTTATTACTGTTTCTACAACTCGAGGTTTCCTTAACTGAAAAAAGTACCAGAGGTTTTAAGTATGGTGTTCTGAAAGATAAGCTATTTCTCTGGCATATAATAAATGACTATTGAATACTAGTAAGTTCCTGTCCACTAATCATTTTCACAAAATTGCATAACTACCACAGATTTTTATAGGAAATTAAATATTTTGATAACTGTCTTGTGATCTCTTTGTATTTTTTATATGACAGGAGAGAGGTAAAAAGAAGGAATACATTTATCCTTTTTCCATTAATTTGGCAAACAATGCACATGGAAGTCAAGTAATTCTATATGAGTTTTCAGTGAGTCAAGTCTGAACTCTAGAGCCTGAAGTAAACAGTGATCTACATATAAGAGAGTTTACTGGATCAAAGTGAATCTGCTTTCAATTTCAACAAGCAAAACCATCTGAATTTTTTTGCATTTGAGCTTTGCATGTTATGCTTCACTTTTAAGACTAACTAACCAACATTAAAAATACAGAATGAGACGGTTAAAAGTATTTCTTATCACACATTAAAATTGTATCGAGTAGCATATACTTTTAAAATGTTAGATTATGCCTAGTTCAGATTTCTGTTTCCTGAAAGGTTTAGTTTTTAAAATACAACTGATATTTTCCTGATGAGATAGGCACCCTTCAATATGCTAAAGCCCTAAAAAACATAGTGCTCACAAATGCAAAAAGTAAAGATAAATATCTTTAAAATTATTGAATATTTTCAAAGAAAATACTTAAAATACTGGATATTAAAACACTGAATATAAAATATTTAAAAATTGGATATTTTTAAAGAAAGAGACTAGAAAATTTCCATTTCTGTTGGTAATTTCCACCTGGCCAGTATTATTTTCTTCTTAAAATTTTAATGCCAATTCAAATATATTCCAGAGAATGGAAGAAAAAAACCTGTTTGAAATGATATAGAACCCTTATTAGGTCATGGATTTACTCTTTATAGAAGAATAAATCCTGGGAAGCAATTTAATATGTCTCTTTCCTTTTTTTGTTGAGAGAACAAAAGTGCGAATGAATCCTTGGCTATAGGAACTACCACCAATGGAAGGAGTAGACTGAAATCCTGAAGCTAGACTGTTTATTAGCAGGCACAGGTGCAATCAGATCCTATGAACTTCCGTGGCATAACTTCCTGGAGACTTCAAACCCATACAATCCACCCTGGAAGATCTTTGAATTTCTGCCGTGAAGCCAGACGTTGGGGGAGTAGATAGGGACTTCTCTAAGAAAGCATGAAAGGAAGTGAGTTTCAAAGCAGCAGAAAGTCAAATCAGGACAAAAAGTTTTTATTATTTATTTTGCAAGACTTCCTTTTTCTTTTGAAAACAGTTGTGATTTGTAGCTCGTCTCATTAGGGCTGTGGAACGCAGCTCACAGACATGTCTGTGCCGGGCACCTGCCCCTCTGGTTGAGGTCAACGGTGATTACTGGAAAATTCCCAGAGAGGGGGAGATAGATGACAATGTAAGGCTGTGAAAGTAATACCAAGCATGACATTGCTACTGAACAGTCTCCGCAATTCCCCTGGAAAGGTAGCGAGCATCATGTTCTGTGAGCAGGACATGGGAAACCCATTTGCAATTGCAAAAAGTTGACTGTGCCCCCATTCGCTGACAAATTGAAAGATATTAGCGAAGCTATCACAGACTTCCTTAAAAAAATGCCAATGCAATTCAAGCGAAACCTTTAACTTCTGGGAACTTGTAACAGGAAGAAGAGTCAGGCTAACCTGATGAGATGACAGAGGCTCTGTCACCTGCTCCGGTAGCTATGTTGGGACACACACTTCTGCAGGACTGCAAAAGGAAGCAATGCAGGCTAAGTAATAACAGAACGAACAAACTGTGCCTACTCTTAACTGGAGATGGCTAATGTCTTGGCTGGAAAAATAACTAGACGAGTGACTTTCCACTGATTATTTATGTAGCTCTCAACACTATAGTACATATGCTTCTTAGCCTGATGCCCACCACAAACGTTTCAAGGATGTATGGGTGGCTGGCCATATAGCAGGGCTGTATACATCCTGCCGTGAAGCCACACAGAAAAGGCATGTGGGGAGGCAGCAGGGAGGTAAGACATGTACAAATTAAATGTGTCACTGGAAAAATGAAAAGTACCTAGTATGATCTGAGATGAAAGGGATTTAAAAATGAGCAGGGCAGATTAGGAGCCTGAAGTGGCTGATTGTAGAAAAACCGGAGATATCTCCCTGAAAGACTGCACTTCATATTTGGATAGGAATAAGTCTTGTGAAAGCAGCATTTATGAAATGGTTTCAGTTTCTACCTGAGTTTTTCCAATACTGGCATCAGAATGTTCACATGAACATCTCAAAGATCCTATCCAGAAGAGAAATCCATCCGTGAAGGAGAGAAAGCCTGCAGATTCTGTGAAGACAGCCAAAAGATTCATTAGAAATTCTCAGATTCGCACTGTGGAATGAGAACCCTGTGTTCAACTTTCTATCCAAGAATCCGAAGTCAATGGTGAATTTCAGAAATTTTAGAGAGAGGCTCTTATAAATTCTTTAGACTTTTAGTTTTTTATCTTCTCCTCATCCTGAAGCACATAAAAACTTGCAAATACCAAACTGTTTTAGGGCCCAAAACACCCATACTTATTTATTATACAATATTAGTATTTTACAAAGCATTTTCTGTGAAACATTTGTCCCTTGAGATATTTAAGATTTTGTTTTTGTAAACTTAAATGCTTGAACCTACTTAAAGATTCATAATGACCATATTAAAAGTGCTAACAGTCCAGCAGTTTGAAAAAACAAAGCTTTCATTTGACAAAAAATAAAAAATAAAAGAATGGCAAGACAGCTACAAATCATTATTTCTGGTGAATATCAATACAAAAAGCACTTAATAAAATGCAACAGCAGAAATAAAATCAGTAAAAATATATCTGTAGTCCTACATTCATTAGTCACAATAGCATAATTCATAATAGATTATTCACAATAGCACAGTTCACAATAAATTATTCACAATTCACAATAGAATGGAATCAATCTTAGTACATATCGTGGCTGCATGGATAAAGAAAATGGGGGATACGTATGCACACTCCACACATGCGTGCACACACACACACACACACACATACATTGTGGAGTACTATTCAGCCTTCAAAAGAGAAAATTCTGCCATTGGCAAGATGGATGAACCTGGAGGAAATTATTCTAAGATAAATAAGCCAGGCACCAACAGACAAATGTCACACAACCTCATTTATTCATGAAATCTTAAAAAGTTGAATTCATAAAAGCAGAAGGCAGAGCGGTGGTTGCCAGGGGCTGATGGGTGCTTAGGGAGATGGTATTCAAAAGGTACAGTGTTTCAGTTAAACAAGAAGAGTGGCTAATTTCTGGATAGCTGCTGTACAGTATAGCTACTAGCATTAGTAATGCTGTGTTGTATATTTGAAAAATGCAAGCAGAGCAGATCTTCAATATGTTCACCACACACACTGACACAAAAGATAAGTGTGCATGTAAGGTGAAATATATGAAAAACACTTTAATATATACCATTTTACAATGTATACACACATCAAAACATCACTTTTCAAGTAATAAATATATATAATTTTCATCTACTGACCTTAGTAATGCCAGAGGGTTGTAATCTGTCAATGCATAAAAAAAAATTGCATGATGAAGAGAGATTTATTTCAGGAATGCAAGGTGAGCTTAACATCTAAAAATTACCTAATTTGGTCATAAGCCTATTTACATGAAATGCCCAACATATATAAATATGTAGAAAAAGCTGTATTAGTGGTTGCCTGAGGCTGACAGCGGATGGATGAGTGACCGCATGAAGAGAAATGATGGCAACAGTGTGGGAATTTTTTCCAGCAGCCTTGAAAATGATCTAAAATTGATTGTGGGGAAGATTCTACAACTCTATGCCCACAGCCAGTGAACTGAGTATTTTGACCAGAAGAATTAGCTCATGAGTATTATAGCTCTTAGTGTTTCTCAAGAATGTTTTCAAAGGATTATGCATAGTACTTATCCATTACTACAGCAACAATATTGACAGGAGATATTTTGCCTTTGGAAATGCTATTAATTTTGCCTGCAATGTCAATCCTACTTGTGTTTGTGCTTTTAAAACATTCTTGTCCTTTATTAATAATTAACTAAAATGCCACCTTTACTATGTCTTCTATTATTCACTTCATAAAACAAATGTATCATTGAAACATTTCTGACCATCACCCACATATGGGCCTGGATAGACAGATAATTGAGTGAACTGATAGATGAATGGATGCATGGGTGTGGTGGATGGATAGGTAGATTGGTAGATAAGTGATAGCTATATAAATAAAATATTTATAAAAATATTTATCCTAATAGCCAGATCGATAAAAATATCCTAACTATGTCAATGGTAGGCTAATATTTTCTACTTTATATTCTTTAGTCTAGACTATTTCTTTTTTTAATAATTCTGTGGCTTATTAAATTAATTTCATAACCTCCTAGTGACTGGCAAACTGCATTTTGAAAACTACTATCACAGATAAATTGACCCTTTATTATACATTTCAATATAAAATGTGTCAGGTAACAGTAAATATTGGTTGGCAACAATAACTATTCTTACCTTGAACTAGTATACTAGGACATTATAGTTGTCTATATTCTGTATCCATCGCCTTTTTGGAATATTGCAGTGTGTTTTCTTTCACAACTATTCTAATCCTGAGCCACATATTTAATTTCTATTCAGAAAATTATTAGTATTTGCAGGAAAGACTCAATTCCTTACTTTAAAATGATTCTTGGATCCTAGTGCCCAGCTGGATTAGCAAGAAAATTGCTCTTGTCACCAATATGCTCTGATTTAGTCACTATTCTGGTAATGGCTTCTGGGCCCTAACTCTGTCAGTCCCCCATTCTGAGTTTTACGTGGTCTAACAAACTCTTTGTGTTCCACTTTTAATGTGAACAGATTAGAAACACAGTGGAAGCAATTCTTCCATGAGCAGAGACAGGAGTACAAAGGCACTTACTGTCTGCTGCATTCTATGGATGTATGTCACAGTCTTTTTATAATTGAAGTAAGTCATGTCCAGTGACAAGCGGGCTACCAAACATGATTTTGGAATTTTATTTTTCCTGTTTTCATATGCATTTAGAGTTTTTATTATTTCTCTGTCCACTGTAATGCATTATCTATTACACTCTTTAGTTAAATAAATTTATATGGGGCGGGAGTGATAAGAAGTAGCTATAGAGCCAGCTAATCACTTCTCTTTATAAGAATAGTGGAGAGAAGCACTTACGAGTCTATTCTGTATATGGCAATTAAATTTATATCTTTTGGAAACATCAGTTTAGGAAATCTCTCTAGAAGTCATTTTCACATGATAAATCACATAGCCCAGGTAATTTTCTTCTTCATGAAAAGTTCCAAAGAAGTTGTCCATCAATAGACCCTTTGAAAAACATTAGGCATTTGTTTAAATCCCAATGTTGGTCCTAGTAATTATTTTCTGTCTGCAGATCCTGTATTCCTCTATCTTTGCATCTTGTGTGTCTTACAACTAGATACAGCCTGTGCTGTATCTAGCTAAAATTCAGAGCTTTGTATACTGTATTGCTGAGCTTTCCAAACTTCCTCTGGTTACTCACATAGCTCAACAATATCTATAAACATCCTTTCTTCATTCTATATCCTTGGAGATCCTTGAAAAAAACCACAAACTTAAAAAGCATGCTATTGACTTTTCTATATGCTACAGATTCATATTAAGACAGCTAAACTCAAGGGACATGAAATTCTATTGCCGAGACAAAATAACAATTAACCAATAGAGAAAAAAGAACACAAATTTTTAATACAGGAATTGGAGAAAGAAAAAGTTCACTGAGGGTCATAATAGTTAATGTGAGATTTTTTTGGAGACACACATTGCATGCAAATAGTTGGAAAGGAAGCATACTCCAAAGAAATAGACTGAACAGGTCGTGGACTGTGATACAGGTCCAATGGAATTATCTTTAAGTCTTCAACATCCTCGCTTCCCATATTATCTTTAAAAAGTGAACTTACAAATCTGAATCTATAGTGTTCTGTCCTCTAAAATTAAGATGAAATGCCTTGTAGCGCTTTGCAATCTGTAAGAAATCAATATATGTTTATTACCTTCCTTTTCCAAAGAGGACTGAAAAAGATAACACTGGAAATAAGAAATAGTTTTTATTTTATGAATTTGGGAGTGAGAACAATGTTTCTTTGGAGTTGTTGCAACCACAAAGAAAGAAACCCAGTACAAGACAAAGAATATTTAAAAATTCCAGACGCAAGTGAAAACACACAGCGCAGGATTCCATCTCTTGCTCCCTTGTTCCTCTTTACATGTTACACACAGGCACGATGAAGTTAGTAGACTCTTGCTGTAAAAGACAATTGGTTTTCAAAAGTAGACCCTTGTTCAGGAAGAATGTCGTTCGTACTACACAGGAGCTGGCAAAAAGGTCTGAACAAGCTATGGGGAAGAAAAGTAAAAACTAAACAGAGGAGAAAATTCAAGGGGAAAAGATTGTACAACTTAGAAGAAGGTCACCTGAAAGATAAAACGCGAATGCGTGTCCTCTCCCAGCACTTGCAGTGTATTCCTGGTTGCTAAAAGAAACAATGGTTCCCTGGTGGTACAGGGTTAAATCTGTGATTATTTCCAATTGATACTGTGATTAAGGACAGAGTTCTAATGCAATCAAAATTTAAAAGGAAACACTGTTGATTACCCAGTTTGAGATTTCCATGCTACTGCCCTATCTCTGACCCCATCTCCTTGATGATACCTGCTTTTTCAGGGGGTAAAAAGAGTGAGAGAAGAAACTCTGTCAGTAGACAAAATCTGTGCTGACACTGAGTGGTAAGATTCATCTGGGGTGGGCGAAAGGTCTTGCAAAGGGCTTGGAGCAAGTCTCCTCTCTATCCCGGTCTCTCTATCACAGCAGTTCTGTCCCAGGTGTATGGATGAGCCTGCATCTAAGCGTTCCCATTGGTTTTCCACTCAGTGACAGAGTGACTCCTCTCTGCTCTCTTGACCACAGTGCAGCTGGTCTGGGCAGTGGAATAGGTGGCCACGAGAATGAAAAAATAAAAAAGAAAGAAAGAAATCAGTGGCGGATTGTAGGAGACAAGATTCATTATGTTACAAACAGGAAAGGACAGGGGTAGAGTCTGGTGGCTGTGGGTTGGACTAATAAGTCATTAGGTCTGGGTCCAGACAGGAAGCCACAGAGAGAGTCTCCAGTAGCAGCCAGCTGGACCAGAGCTCGTGTCCTCTCTAAGGTGCTGTGTTCAGTACCCAGATATTTTGGGGGTGGGGTGTTATATGTTAAGCTGCACAGCAGTGACATCTTTAGCTTACTTTGTTTTATTGTATGACCAACATTTTAAACAGCAGCAGAGGGAGCAGAGAGTAAGAAGGTAGTTTCTACAGGTGACACTAGTTTCCCCAGTTCCAGGTATCTCTCAAATAATACTTAAACATATAGTCTGATCCAGACACATTTACAGTGTCCCCTTGACTTGGTCAGAGTCTTGGAAACACAGAAGGGACATTTCAGGGGCTTGGTGTTAGATGCCCTAGACTTTTTCAGGGATGATACACTTGCCATGCAGGTATTGTAAGCAATACAGAGAAAAATATGACTCCTTGCTTGTTCTTCTAGCATTTACAATCCAGCAGAGACAGACATACACACACATAAATCTTTTTGTTATGGAACAATACATAAAATGTTGTAAACACTATAAAGCTGTTTAAAATTGTTACATGTTTTTCCCCCATTGGTACTGAGAATTGACCCAGGGCCTTCACACGAGCTATATCCCCAAATCTTTATATTATCATTATTTTTTTAATCTTGAAATAGATTCTCACTAAATGAAATCCCATTTTAGGCAATAAGCAAAGACAAAAAATGAGTAGTCCTAAACAAAGTGCAGATGGCTTGTTCATCAAATGTCCAAGAACTACTAATGAACACTGTGTCATTACTCATCCACCTCTTATTCAGGAGGGTGACTCAGTGTTAACCCCAGCTTCAAGAATGTGTAAATCAGTTTTCACCAAGATGCAGGTGAGCATGACCTTGAAAAACAAAATCAGTCCTATTTTTAACAATTCCCGGATGAAGCCTCATGTAAAGACTATGAATGTATAAAGAGAACCTGGGTCATCAGCCTAGTCAAACTGGCACGTGGACAGACCAGGCCTGCGCAGGCAAACCATAAATGGGAGGCAGCTTTAGTCAGGCAGCAGCCCTGACCAGAGCTACCCCAAGAGTGCTGTAAAGCACTCCCAGAACCACAGTAAACAGAACTACCTTCCCCTTAAGCCTGCAGCCCACACTCTGGAGAACCTGCCTCAGGTTGGCCAGAGGCTCTGTCTCCCCTCTCAGCTCATTGCTCTCATCTGCATGGTCAGGTGTACACCTCCAGCATTTGCTGATCTGAACTGCAGGATATGTAGATGCATCTCTATCAGTACTGGATCATTCAGCTTCCTCAGAGGAAGCCTCCACAGTCCAAGTAGTCTTGTACTAATTTCTAATTATAACCCTACAAGTGACCTGGAGTCATGATATTAGACCCCATCAGTAAAAAAAAGCAGTTACCCTTGGAGATCAACTTAAAGACACTGACAGCAAAACAAATAATTTGTACAAACCCTCTTTAGCACTCACATTCTATAATTGATGATACTGCATTTGCTTTCAGAGCTTTAACGATTCTGTCTCTGTCTAGTGCATTCACTTTTGTCAGAGATAGTCTATATGAATTCCCTTTGCCCTTTACCTGTTCAAATTTCACTCATATTTGATAGATCATCTCAATTACAAGTTTTTATAAAATATTCTCTACCCCAAACTTAATCAGATCCTCTTATGCTATAATCACATAGGTCCCTGTTCTTTAGATTTATAGCATAGTCTATATTCCAATGACATTATTTATTGTGCAATTGCTTATAAAATATGTTCCCCCCATGAAGATGTATGTTCCATGAAGTAAAGGATATTATTTTTTTTCTTCACTACTGGGTATCTATTCTCCAAGAATTGTGAATAATCCATGACAAGTGATCAAAAATATTCATTGAATGAATGAATGAACATTTGAAAATCCATTTTTTGACTTAAGAAAAAACAGATGTCAGTACCTTCAAGCAGTTACTAAAATTCAGTCTTCCTTTTCAGTCCCATAGATTTCAGTGTGATGAAGAAAGTGTAGGGTTTTTTATAGGCAAGGTGAGTTCTGCTGGGAGAATTACACAACCGCAAACAGGCCGTTAGAACTTCACTCCCTGTGAGAAGAAAAGAACAAGAATCATGCTGGATACTCAGACTGCAGTCCATTATCATCCACTTGACCGTGGGCACCACTTCTCCCCATTTCTCTAATCTGTTCTGTGCCCAAAAAAGATGCCCTCAGTGGTCTTCATCACCTGTTCCCCTGGTCTCATTTTGTGTTCAGCAAATGGGAGAAGCCAGCAGGAAGCCAGAGGCAAAAGGAGAGAGATCAGGGAGCTCATTTACCCCCCTTACTCCCTGACTGATACAGCCCTGTGGCGACGAGGGTCTGGGGGTGTTGGGAAATTCTGACTTGATTCTGCACTACTTAGTGTATCCAGTTTCCAACTACCACGCACTAGGGGTGACAAGTGGGCTATGAACATGTGGTCATACTACTTCGGAAAGCAGCAGAAAAATGAGAACGAGATGCCACCTTTGTCCTGGAAAAGATGAATGTAATCATTATGTACTGCAAATGTACTGGCAAAATTTTTAAACTTTTTTTTAATTAAAAAGATAATGGATTAGCAAGTATGACCATAATAAACCCATATTGTCACAGGTGTAATAAACACACAAAAACTTCTCCATGACTACTTAAGTTAAAGTAAATTAACTCATTCTTGAAGTTAGAATTTTTTAACAAATTATTAAATCTTGCACATTAAGTGCATCATTTTATTTTCTACTTTTGGCAATGCCTAGATGCATGAACTCAGGGCTTCATGCATCTAGGCAAGCACTCTGCCACTGAGCCATATCCCCAGCCCCAAAGTGGTATCAGTTTAGCATGATGAAGAATTAGTTTCAAGACTAAAAGAACTGAGTCACATGTTAGTCCTACTGGAATAGTTTGATATTGGAATAAAAAGCAAACAGCAGACATACACACGAATGCAGATACCGTACTAATGGGGCCATGATTACAGTCACGGTCAGATACTACAATATATTCTATGACCCACATTCAAACGAGAGGAATATATTAAAACCAAAGTCTAAATCTTTCTCTGCTCTTTTTGATTATCATCAAAGAGGTTGTTGCATAATGAAAATATTCAGCCCACATGGTAACGTGCTAAAATTCCACCTGATTTCAATCGCTAAGGAATGTGACAAAATACAAGAAAAATAACATTTGAAAAAATAAACAAACAAGATATTCGTGATTTTGTTGCTAGTATGTAGTATCAGAAAAGCCCTTAAAAATTGATGATGATGATAATAAAATCATATCTAATATTCATGTCACTTTCTGTGCCCAACATTTTATTGCATCATACTAATTATTTCAATTCACACTCAAAATTACACTGTGTGAGACAAATACTCAAATTATCTTCATGTTCCAGATGGATAACAATACTTAATACAGTTAATTAAAACCTAAAATTATAGAACTAAACTCAAATAATTGGATTTCAGTCTATATTTGTCTAATCCAGAACCTTGTGCTTTCATATTAATATTTAACCTTATTATGCTGGTTTTGCACTATATTTATTCCATGATGCTAACCTATCCCATAGGTCTGGAAGAAGACTTTTTGATATAATGTCAGCAAAAAGTCTTAGAAACAATGCGGCATGCAGAGTATATTCTTGTGTCTATTTCTTCCTGGCCCATCACCAATGACTCAATTTCACCTATGCATAATAAATCACTGCGATGCATTTTACAAAAATGAAAATCAGTGCCCAGTAATTTTTATTTTTTATATTTCTTCCTTAAAGAAAAACTCCTTAAAGAAGTAATAATGAAAAATAACATGCACAATAACACAAGACATCTCTACTAAATTTTTAATATTATCTGAGTCATAGAAAGTACGATTTCAAATCTGAACAAAAAAGAAAGATTAAAGTATACTCTAAGTAAATTTGCAATGAGCAACTTATATAATAACCTTCAACAATTTGCCACAATATGCCAAAATCTATGGAATATTAAAACTATTAGGAAGTAATGTCCTTATTAAATCTTGGAAATTGACAATAAAGGTAAGTTTTAGAACACCATCAATTTTCAGCAATTTGAAAATTAAAGTAAAATATTCTAAGGCATAGAAAAATACTTCCAAGTTCTCTGTTCATTTGGTGAAAAGTGTTTATATGCATACATATACAAATGAAAATTTTAGTTGTTTGATTTGATGTATATAATACATAAACTGTTTAGTGTGACATTTGTTTCCTTAGAAATCCATTAAGATTCACTCGAGCACTGCCAACAATATTTTCTGTTTCATTTAGATCTATGTTAATGGAGACAAACCTAAAACTGTATAGGTGGTGCTATCTGGAATTAGAAGCAACACTTGAACCCGATGTGAAAGCGCTGGGTTTAACCTACAATGTTGACACAAATATATAGCCTTGGCGACCTTCTCTAGCCCTCAGTTTTTTGGCCAATTTATCTACCTGCTTCCTGCTTGGATTCCTATTTCTCAGTAGCTCCCTCAAGTTCCTGCTGCAACAAGGGTCTCCCACAGTCTCTGTCTCGCATCACAGCCTCTTCTCTGTCTCCGCTACTTTATTACTGGACCTAGTCTCCATGCGTCTTAGCGAATCAGATGGGCCAGTGCTGTTTGTAAGTGTGATATGTGCTTCACCGCTCTGTGGTCACTTTCTGGCCCAATGTCTAGGCCACGGCCACCATTCCTTGTTTTTCCATCGCTTGCTCACTCTTTCTCTCTCTCTCTCTCTCTCTCTCTCTCTCTCTCTCTCTCTCTCTCTCTGGAAAGAGAGACTACCTTCAACCTTTCACCTTAACTTTATAACCACCTTAATAACTTCTCAGTAACTGTCAACACAGCAAAGCTCAGGGCCCCGAGTCCTACTGTACCGTGCTGACAAGCACACATAGTTCTTTCGGACATGTTGCTATTTGTTTTTTCACTTCTGATTTTCATCTTCCCTATTTACCTCTCCTAGTATGGAGTCCTAGAATCTCTCTAGGCATTTTGCTGTGCCTTCTTCAATTCTGTTGCCTAAACATTTTGTGGTTTGCCATTTCTATTAAATAAAATGTCTTCTACATCTGTGTTTTGATAAAGATTTCCCGACTTCAATGAAGCCATGGTACGAGTCACCAGATGTTACTAGTGAAACAAACAAAAGTACTTTAAAGCTCTTGAAGATCTATGGACTACAGTTTATTTGACCATTCACCTGCTGAAGGACAATTTGGTTTTAGTTTTTGTCTACTGTAAATCAACATTTGTGTAGAGGTTTAATGTGTTGTTGTTTTTTTTTCTTATGTACCTGTGCATGATACACACTGTCTACATTCCTTTTGGGAGGTTGGCGCGTGTACCCACACATCTTAATGCCTTCCTTCAACACCCCCCTCCCCTTTCCCACTTTACCCCTCCCTTGATTCTCAACCTTTTTTTACAAGTATTTTTTTCACTTAAACAAATACTGGATCATATGACAGTTGCATGTTTTTTTTAAAAAAAATATGCCAAACTATTTCCAGCATTCAGTATTTCACTATTTTTTATTTAACCATTTTGTTGGTTCTATGTGATAGTTCCCTCATATTTTAATTTTTCTTTCTCTAATGGCTAATAATATTGAACATCTTTTCCTGTACTTATTTCCTGAATATTCTGTTCATATTCTTTGCCATTTTTAATTTGATCACATGGACTATTACTGCTGAGTTTGAGTGTTCCTTATAAAATATTGATATTTGTTATTTGTTTGATATGTGGCTGGAAAGTATCATCACCAGCTCTATACCTTATATTTTCAGCCTCTTAACATGGCAACAAATATTTGAATTTTGATGTAATCCAACTGTTCATTTCAATTTTTTTCTTCATGGATCATAGTTTTCATCACATCTAAGAAATTTTCATCTGGCTCTAAAACCTGACAAATTTTTTCTGGCTTTTTGCTTGTTTGAATTTATAACTTTATGTTTCTACTAAGGCTATGGTCAATTTGAACTAGTATTTGTATAAATTGTGGAATTTAAGTTTTTATTGGATCATTGAACAGAATGGTTTGCACTGTCATTGTCAACTTTTTATGCTTTGCTTTCGTAACTTGAACAACAACTTCTAAGATAACAATATGTAATATATCTGCTAGTGATTTCTTAGTGTTAATATTTTTTTAAATTCTGCATTATTTCTATCTTTTTTTGTTTTGCTTTTTTTCTCTAAATAAGAAAAGATTCTCTCTCTCTCTCTCTCTCTCTCTCTCCCTCTCTCTCTCTCCCCCCCTCCTTTCCTTTCTACCTCCCTCCCACCAAACCACAGCGATGAATAAGAGAGAAAGAAAAGAGCAAAGGATATTCAAAACAATCCAAAGAAAATTAACAAAATGACAGAAATGTCAGTAACACAGCAATAATATTCATGAATTAACTAGATTAAATTCCCCAATTAAAAGACAGACTAGCTACACGAATTTTTTGAAAAAACTTCATGATATACAGCTTATCAGAAACTCATTATACCCGTAAAGACAGACACAGACTGAAATTCATAGGGTGGGAAAAGATTTGCTATGTAAATAGAACCCAAAATTAAGCAAGGGTGGGTATATCAGGTAAAATAGACTTTAAGCCAAAAACTGTAAAAAGACACAAAGGTTACTATATACAATCAACTCAACAAGAAGATTCAATAGCATAAGTGTATCTGCCTCTGATGTCAGAGCACTCAGTTTCTTAAGCAAACATTATTAGAGTTAAAGGAAGAGAGAGGCCGCCATAAAATAGTGGGAAATTTCAATACCATAGTTTAATCAATAGGCATGCCATCCAGATAAAAATGCAGAAACATCAGAGTTAAACTATTCCATACAGCAAATGGACCTACTAGAAATATACAACATGTTTTATCTCAGAGTTGAAAAATACATATTCTCATGAGAACATGCAATATGCTCAAGAATACATCATAAATTAGGCCACAAAATATGCCTCAACAAAAATCTTAAAAATGAAACAATGTCATATTTTTTCCTGACCATAGAGCTAGAAGTCAACAACAAAGGAACTTTGCAAATTATACAAATACTTCAAAACTAAACAGCATGATATTGAACAAACAATAGATCATTAAAGAAATAGAAAAGAAAATTTAAAAATTTCTCAAAACCAAGGAAAATGAAAGTATGATATAGCAAAACTTATGGGGCATAACAAAAGCAGAAGAGAGGAGTGCATAGCAGGAAGAGCCTACATTAAATAATTAAACAAATAAGACTTCAAATAAATTATACATCTCAAGAAACCAGAAAAAAAGAACAAGACAAATCTAAAATTAGTAAAAGGAAACAAATACCAAAGATCAAAGCATATATAAACAAGAATTTAAAAGTGATTCAAAAATCAATAAAATGAAGAGTTGGTTTTTGATTGAACTCATGACCTCATGCTTGCCAGGCAGGTGCTTATGCTACTGAGCTAAATCCCAAGCCCTTAAGAGCTGGTTTTTTTTTCATAAGCAAAATGGATAAACTTTGGCTAGATGGAAGGAAAAAAGGAGAAAAAAACAAATAAATAAAATCATGAGTAAAAAAAATTACAATGTATTGCACAGAATACAAAAAATCATTAAGGACTTTCTGAACAACTATGTACCAGTAAATTGGAAAACCTAAGATAAATGGATAAAATTTGGAACACACACATACCCTACTAAAACTAAACCATGAGACCCAGAAAACCTGAACATATTCATACAACTTTGAGACTGAATAAGTATTAAGCAGGCTTTCAACAAAGCCACGTCCAGAAACAGCCGATTTCACTTCTGAGCTCTGTGAAAAAAGAACTGACATGAATTTTTCTTAAACTATTTCATAAAATTGAAATAAAGGCATTCTTCTGAGCTCATTGTATGAGGCCAGCATTATCCTGATACTGAAACCAGACAAGGACACGATAACAAACAAAAGCTATAGATAACTACTATATCACTATTGATATAGATGCAAAACTTCTCAAAAATTACTGGTAAGTTGAATCCAATAGCACATTGAAAATATCATTTGTCATGATCAAGTGGGATTTATCACAGAAATGCAAAAATGATTCAATATACATAAATCAATAAATGCAATACACCACAGCAGTAGAAAAAATCATGTGGTCAGTTCAACAGATGCCAAAAACGCATTCAGTAAAATTCAACTTCCTTCCTGATTAAAATTCCAAACAAATTAGGTAGAGAATGAAGGCACTTCAACATACTAAAGACTCATGTTTAACATCATAATGAATAGGGAAAAGCTGAACACATTGCTTCTAATTTCTGAATTAAACCAAGGATATCCCCTTTCACCACATGCAGTACTGAAGTACTTACTGCATATTGAACCCAGGGTTACATTCCCAGCCCTTTTTATTTTTCATCTTGATACAGGATCTCACTAAGTCACTAAGTTGCCAAAGATGGAATCGAGTTTGGCATTCTCCTGCCTGGGCCTCAGAATGCTGGGACTACAGGCGCATGCCAACACACCCTGCTTGATTTAACGAGTTAAATGTGGGTCTTACAGACCACAGCTGTGCTACTACCATGGACAACTAACCACTCTAATTGAACTTAGTTCTGGAAGACTTAGCCAGAACAGTTAGAAAATTAAAAGGTTGCAGACAGAAATGGAGCAAATCAAACTGTCATCGTTTACAGATAACATGGTTCTACATGCAGAAAAATCTAGAGATTCCATCAAAAGATTATTAGAAGAGACAAATTCAATAAGCTTGTGGGTATGGAATCAACATACAAAAATCAGTAGCTTTTCTACAAAGCAATAATGAACTTGCTGAGAGGTAAATCATGAAAGCAATCTCATTCATAATACCTACAAAAAGTAAAATACCTAGGAATAAATGTAACAATAGATGTGAATGACCTCTGTAATAAAACACTGGTGAAAGGAATGGAAGAAGACACAAAGAAATGGGAAGAATTCCCATGTTTGTGGAAATTAAAGAATTAATATTGTTAAAATGTTGCTACTCCCAAAGTGACTCACAGATACAACACAATCTCCGTCAGTATAAAAATGGTAGCTTCATAGAAACAGAAAAACATTAATAAAATTCATATTGAAAGCACAAAGGACCCTCAAGTAGCCACAGAAATTTTTAGCAAATGTAACAAAACTGGAGACTTCATGATACCTGATCTCAAAACATACTGTACTACAGAGCTATAGCAAGCAAAGCACTATAGTATTGGCATAAAGGTAGTCCAAGGACCACAAGTTCTAGAAATAAATCTGCATATTTACAAACAACTCATTCTCATCTAAGATGCTAACAAAAACCTGTTGGAGAATGGAAACCATCATTCATAAATGATGCTGGGAAGTCTAGATATTTACATACAGAAGAATAAAACATGACTCTCTCCTACTCACCATCTAAAAATCAGCTCATGAGAGGCATAAATGTGAGACCTTAAAAATGAAACTACTTGAAGAAAACATAGGCAAAACACTTCGAAACATTGCCAAAGGCAATTGCTTATTGGAAAAGGCCCCAAAAGTGCAGAAATAAAAGCAAAAATAAGTAGAATTAAATCAAATTGAGAAATTTCCACAAGCAAACAAAACAGTAAAATGGCAATCTGAAAAATGGGAGAAAATATCAACAAACCATACACTGAGCAAATAATAACTAGAATATGTGATAAATTAAAACCTCAGCAACTGGGTTGGGATATAACTAGCTCATTGGCACAGCACCTGGCTGTGACTTGCAAGGTCCTGAGTTCGATTCCTGGTACCAAATAAATAAATAAATAAAATCAACAACAAAAACTGTATAATCCAATTTAAAAATGAGAAAATGATCTCAACTAGATATTTCTCACAAAAATACAAAAGACCAGCAGGTATATGAAAAAAAAAAAACATGACTAGCCATCAGGGAAATGCAAATCAAACCCATAATGAGATACTTTCACCATAATCAGAATGGCTATATTCAAAAAGCTGGTGAAGACAGGGAAAAAAGGAATCAATTGTACAGTGCTGGCTGTAATGTAAACTAGTGCAACCAATATACACAACAGTATGGAGGTTTCTCCAAGTGTTAATAAAAGAACTACCATGTCCAGCTGATCTATTTCTGGGGATAAGGGCAAAAGGGAATGAAACAAGCATATCAAAAACAGACCTGCACTCCCACATTTATTGCAGCAGTATTCACAATATCTAAGATACCAAATCCATCTAAGCACCCATCAATGAATGAATGAATGGATAAAGAAAAGGTACAAAGACATACTGAAATATTTTTAGCCATAAAAAATATCCTCTCATTTATAGTAAACTGGATGAAACTAGGGGTCATTATGTCAAGTAAAATAAGCTAGACACAGGAAAGCATGCTCTCTCTCATGTAGAAATTTAAACAGCCAATCTCAAATTAGGAGAGAGTGAAACAATCATTGCTAGAGGCTAAGAAAGGGGAAGAGGGAAGTTAGATACTGTCTACTACAACACAGTTATATAGGAGGAATGTCATGGAGCTCCAAAGCAACATGCAGTGGCTATTGTTCATAGAAGAGCAGCCACAACGTAAAGAAAAAGAAGTTTACTTTGACTCATGGTTTCAGGGGGTGCAGTTCATGGTTAGCTGACTCCAAGATAGAAACATCATGGCAGAAGAGTGTAGCAGAGCAAAGCTGCTTAGCTCATGGCAGCTAGATAGTAGACAGGAAGGGGCAAGGGACCAAATAGTACCCAGATCACACCTCCATGACCCATTCAGACACACCAGAAGTGTGTTACACAGGCCTCCATGTATATCCCAAACTAATCAAGTTACAATTAAGATTAGCTACCAAATTTACATAATTATAAATGCTGCACTTTTATACTAGAGGCAGCACAGTAGGTTTATTTATGCCAGCATCACTACAAAAGTGAATAATGGGTTGAGGTCTGATGTTTTGATGGCTACAACATCACTAAGCAATAATTCTCCAGCTGTGTTATACTATCTCCATTGTCATCGGCCAAAACATCTTATGTAGTTCTTGACTGCAAAAATTGAAACTCAACCCAGCTCATCACATTGTGTTTCTGGTCCTTTAAATGTTTATCTTGATTTCACATTGAGTTTTACCTCTTTTCAGATTTCTTTTTTTATTTCATCCATCAGTTTTACCAATCTGGAGCCATAGAGGCATTCTGGCCTTAAATATTCAAGTTGAGGTAACATAGGAGAAAGTAAAAATCTTTAGATTTATCAGTCAGAATATCCTCCCTCTCTAGAGTTAGATAACTACATAGCAGCGTGCATTAGTACTGAACTTAGCATGTGCACAGCGCTGTAGGTATTGTTTTATATTCGCTATTGTAACCTGTATTTGTGTAAGTGGAGAGACAGAATAGGTCACTAAGTTACTCAGGATCTCTCTGCCAGTGTGCAGCAGAAGTGCTATTAAAACCCAGGTCAGCCTCTGCCCCAAATAAATACCTTAACTAATTTATCAAGCATTTAATGTTTATTCCTTAATATTTTGGAAATAATTTTAGAAAATAGAAAAATAGCCATGCTCATAGCTAAAGTTTCTGATGTTGTATTGAGGATCCACAAAGAAGGGTTTTTTTTTTAATGTTTATAAGATACTTTGTACTTTTCTGATGAAATTGCTATTACAGTAAATAAATCACTTCCCCCCACACTAACAGAATCAGTTGTGCCAGCAGACATTGATTTCCAGGCAGTCCCAGTGAAGTACAATTTCAGATATTCTGTTATTTTAATAGTATCGTCTGAGCCTTTTAATTGTCTTGATTTACAGTGGGAATGCTGCTTATGTCCACTCAGTGTCAGCCCCCCACTATCCACTGGGCCAACCTGCTTAGGGCTCCCACAAACACAGAACTGCCTCCGAAGAAAGCCAGGGCCAGGCTAGCCTTGTCCTCTGTCCCCACAGTCTCAAATACCCCATCCAGCCAAGACTGGCAGGACAGGAAGGAATTTCAGTATTTTGCTTCTTTCTAACATGGATGTGACATTTGTTTTATCCAGGGGAGTTTTGCCTTATGAGCATCAGTCTCTCACCCTGTGGACTTTTTCCTATAAATATGCAGAATTCTGGGAGTATTTTTAAAAAAGACTTTCTTATAATTTTCATTCTTAAAAATGCCTGGATTCTTTAAAGCCTTCATTTTTTTTACAATTGACTTCTGTAACCATAGTACTGGAACTTTCTTTTATTATTTCCGAAACTGTCTCTTTCAAAGCTTAGTATCTTTTTATCAGTCTTCATTTTAAAAAGCTAAACCCTGTCTCTCTAGTTCTTTTTCCACTCTTGTGGGTTCTCCATTTATATACAATTCAACAAGATTATCTTCCAGTAATTGTAAGCAGTCCCCAATTCTATTTTGACATTAATTTTTCTTGCTCTCTTGCCTAGACCTCACTGACTTTCATAGACTTAGCTCTTCTTTTTGACATGGTTTGAAGATCTTCTGAATACCTTCAGTTCTTTTTTTATATAATTTTTATTTTAAAGATAATAAAATCAAGCAAAATAAAACAATAAAGCCAATCAAAACAAAAAAGTGTGATACAGGACTTCAAAACAAGATAATAGGAAATCAACGTTTACCGTAATGCCTCTTGTTGTCTTCAAAATAATTGCCCATACCTTCAGACACAGAAAAAATAAACAGAACAGAATAGGATAGAATCACCAAAAACAAAACAATGAACGCAATTCAGGACTTCAAAACAAGATAACAGTAAATCAAAAATGGTTACAATAATATATCTTATCTTTGAAATAGCTGCCCATGCCATTGGATATAATAAAATCAAACAAGACAAAAAGGAAGAAAACATAACCCAAAAAAATAATCAGAATTATACAAGATTTCAAAACAAGACAATAGGGAATTAACAATGGCCACCACCTTCAGAAAGGGATCATCATAGATGCTACATTGTGTATTGTTACCCTTGGAATAGATGATCAGACTACTGGCTTTAGGCCTGCAGAGTCAGTGAAACACTACATAGCACAAGCATGAATTTGGTTTTACCTCAACAGCTATCATCCCAACCTGTGTTTCTCTGTATCAGCTGGTCACTTGAAGGGGGACCTTGGCTCTTGCGTCTCCCAGCCCACATGCTGGCAGGGGCTGGCATCTGGAGGTCCCTCCAGCAGCCTGTGCCTGGCTCCAACTCACACGGAGGGCTTGGCTTCTTGTTGGTTTCTTGTTCTCCTCCCCAGCAGTCCACAAGTAGCACTGACTCACATAAAAGGCTGGCACCTGGTTCTCCCCCTCAGCAGCCCCTGTATGGTGCCGACTCGCAGGGAGGGCTTACCTTCAGTTATTTATTTTCTTGAAGCTTCCAGTGTCATCTCAGACCCTTCTTGCTTAAGACAAAATATTGGAGGTTTCATCCCCAAAATCTCAGCTTTTTTTTTTCTTTCCTGATAGTTTCCCAGTCACAAGAAATTGACTATTTTTAACAGTAATCAATCCAATTGTGGTTTTACTTTTTCAAATTGTTGTTGCATTTGTAACTTTCTCCTTTCTATTAATATCCTGCTTCAGATATTATTACCAAAAAATATGTGTCCCATAGGCTTTTTACTGATCTCTTGTCTCTTCCAAGAGCAACACAGGCTAAATACTACATGGATTTGGCTTTGCATAGCAATACTTGCCTCATGTGGAAACTGTCAAAGCTATCAGTATAATCCAGCTGTTTCCAATCTAAGTTTCCAATCTTTATTATGGCACAGAGATCCTCCTCAACTGGTGGAAACTTTATTCTAGTTTCAGAAGAACCAATTCATTCAACAGTACGTGTTCCAGGAAAAAGAACCAGAAAGTCAGCCTGTCTTTCCCATGAGGCAGCAGAGGCCATGGGCCAGGTAAAGAACCAAGAAGTCAGCCTACCTTTTCAGTGAGCCAGGTGGACTGAAAGACAAGAACAGTCCCCGGTATCCCCGGCCCTGTGCAGGCAACTGGCTGATGTGGAGGAACATATGCTGGGATGATAGCAACTGAGGTATGAAAACAACTTAAAGCTTGTGTTGATTGATTGACTTTGCAGGTCTGGGGCCAGTAGTCTGAGCATCTGTTTAAGGGACAACAATATGTATTATAGAAACTATGGGAGATTTTCTTCTGTCTTGTTTTGGAAATTCTATATTGTTTTACTGCTTTGTTTTGTTCTGTTTTACAGTTATGTTTTATTCCCTTCAAAATAAAAAAATAAAAAATCAAAGTGTATGTTCCAGGTACTGTCTAAGGTGCCTAAGGAATGTCAGAGAAAAAAATGATAAAACAAAGCAAACCTTCTTTGTCTTTATGGAGTTTTCTTCCAAGTGAAAAGTAAAAGAAAATAGACAGTAAACACTAAACACACACGAGTGTGCACACACACACGTTGGAAATTATGCAGAATGTTACAAGATGAAAGGGCCAAGAACTGAGCAGATTGGATGCCGGATGACTTGATGGCACGTGGTGAGCTACATTTTATCTGGCGTGGTCAGAGGTATTGTCTTTGAGAAGATTCTGATGGCAAAGAGTAAAGTAGTAATTGTGTTCTAGTGAAGCAAGGATATCTATGTGGCTACCTGAGGAGAGAGAGGGAAGGTGTGGCAGGACACAGATGAGAGATAGCAGAGATCAGCTCAGCGGGCGCTGTTAGCCCTTGGTGAGTGTCTCTGTATTTAAAGGGAATGTATGGGTGGCTTGGAATGGGCTTGAAATCACTTAGTTACTCACCTGGGGATTTCTGGTGGGCAATGGCAAAATATCTAAGCCAAGGGGCAAGATCTGGACAAGAGACACTTGTTGAGAATTGCCAGTGTTAGGAAACACTATCATTATGATGCTCGAGTATCCTTTGCCTGAAATGCTTTGGACCAGGAGTATTTCGGATTGCCAACCCTCTTTTATGTTTGAATATTTGCATATGCATAATGAAACATGTTGGAGATGGGACACAATATTAAATACAAAAGTCAAGTCTGATAGATAGATATAGATATATCTTATATATACCATCTTGATATTGATCAAGGCTCACTGCCTGATATGCATAGAAGCCAATATTATAGGATCATTTTCTTGCAAAAGGATGGTTATTGGGTCAAACATCCAGGAAACAGGAGGTATTCTCTTATCTCTATTCCCCAGCTGGCTGTTAGCATAGAAATTTAAATGGCCCAGGGTAAGGGAAAACAGGAAGCTGAGTGAGGTGTAACCTGGAATCTTCATGGAGTCGTCTTCCCAGTTGGTGCTCCCATCCAGGCAGAACATGGCGATACATTGTAATTGGACAGTCTCTTGTCTCTGTTATATTGGTCCATTCATCAGCCAGGAACTGTCTCTCTTGCTTCTAATCTGAGTCCTCAAGGCCCATCCTTGTTCCTCAGTTTCTGCTCGTCAGAGGCTTTTGATTGCACCAGATTTCAAGATCATTTTCAGTGAGGTCCTACTGTTTGGCACCTGTGTCCTTAAAGTAGCTTGAACAAAGAAGACACTGAATAGTTGCCATTTTAGGTCTTTTTAATGTAGCCTATATGCAATTTATGCAGTATTTTTAGTGTCTTTATTTTTACTGTGACCAGTAAAAATCTGTAGTATGTGCTCCAGCTACAGGCGTGTCTGCCATCCTGATTGATTCTTGTGTCACTGTCCTTAAATGTATTCATTAAAACTTACTGAGCACTTCATATTTGCCGAGCACTGTGTGGGATATTGGGGAGCCAGCACCCGATTAGAGAGATGAGACCGTGTTTTCTTGTAAGTCACATGAGAGAAAAAGGCAACAGAACAAATTCACTTGACCCAATAACCATTCCCTCCTTCTCAATCCCATTTCTTCATTCTTCTCTCAGCTTTAAATTCTTATCACAACAGTGTCTCTTTCTCAAGCGTGACCATTAATCCTGACAGGCCAACATCACTGGATTGCCTGGTAGATTAATAAGCACACACTTGGTTGTGGCAGACTGGGTTGTGGCAGTGTGATCTTGGATATTATATATGATTCCTGGTCCCTTCTCTTCTTGCACTATTCCCTGCTCAGCTTCCCAACCACTATGAACTAAGCATCTTTGCTCCACCATATCCTTCCACCATGACATTTCTTTCTTGGAACTCGACAACATGGGCTGAATCCTCTTGATACCTGATCCAAACTAAATATCTTATCCTTGAAGTTGTGGATGTCAAGTATGGCATCAGCAATTTGAGAGCTAATTCAGAAAACTAGTCCAAGAGTGAGACTGTTACTGTGACCTTACCCGACTATGTAGTTTAGAAGCTTTTGGACCTGGTTTGCTGGTGGAACTTGGAAAGACATGAAAATGTGGGCTGAAGAAGCCTTAGAATTCAGTAAACAGAGCCTGATGGGTGATTCTGATCAGAGCTGGTAATAATGTGAACAGTAAAAGCCAGGCTCAGGAGGTTTCAGCTGGGAACAAGGACTCTGTTGGCATTTGATCTACAGGCCATGTGTGTTATGGAAAATTTTTCTGCCTTTTTGAGACTCAGTAGAAGACTGATATTAACTACTTTATAGCCTCAAACGTCACACAGGCAGCATATTTGTTTACGTACTGATTATCCTGAGCATCATTCAGGTGGGCATCATTTCAATCAGTTGATTCTTGTATTATTTCATAAAGTTGCCTTTTTACTTCCTATTATATTATCTTGTAAAAATTAACAAAAAATACGGCACTTTTGTTCATGTTGTATTTAAATAATTGGACTGGTAAGTGGTTAACAGCAGTGGATTAATTAATTTGACAGAGAAAAATTAGACAGCCCACCAATAGGCTGTGATACTGGTGCTGCTGGCTGCTTTTAGCCAGATTTACAGTGAAAATCAAAGGGAAAAGGCAAAGCAGAAAAATTTGAAAAACTTAAATTTTCACCCAAAAAAGGCAATGTGTAAAGTTGGAACCAGGGAGGTATCACTGTTAAGGCAATTGGCAGAGAAATTAAGTACTTTGTATAGGGATAAGAAGCTACTTTGAAGGAATCTCAAGAATCAGTAAGACCCCACCCATTGTAGACTCAAGGGTAAAAATGTGTTAACCTTTTATTTGAGGAGAGAATTCCTATAACTCTTGTTCAAGGAAAGTCTCCTAGGGAATTGGTTTCACTGTCCTAAGCCATCTAAGTACTGCGAGGTCACTGCAGTCATGGTCCAAGGGGACTTGGCTACTGCTTCCACTGACAATAGATCTTGACATTGGTTTTATTGGCATGCAGAATGCAGAAGTTGTAGGTGCAGAAAAGCTTCCATTCAAATTTCAAAGAAATACCTGCAAGGTCAGGCAAGGAGTCCATGGCAAAGCAGTGTACAAACCAATGTGAATTAAGCCAAAGGTACATTGGGGATTCCAGGACATTGGCAATGCCACAAACATGTTACCTTCTGAGAGAACCTACAGGCCAGGAATGGTGCCATCCCAAGAGTGAGACCATGTGGGCAGCTGTTCATACTCCTGCCCTTTGGAGCTCACATTTTAGCACCTTGTTTCCTGAATGTCACTTATGGTTATGGGGTTTAATGTATGCTCTGCTGAGTTTTTATATTACTTTGATCAATTTTTTTTTCTCTCCCTCCATTCCTCCCTTTTGAAACAGGAATGTTTACTCTGTGCCACTGTACTTGGGGATTATGTAACTTCTGTTTTTATTTTACAAAGGTTCACAGCTAAGAGTTTTCCTTGTATCTCAGAAGAGACTTTGATTCAGACTTAAAAAATACTAGTACTATTGAGATTTTGGAGAAAGGATGATTGTGTTTCCAAGTATATATAGGATTGTGTCACGTTAGGTAGAATTACAAAGTTGCCATTGTACGTATTTGCTGACTATGGTTTAAGGAGATGTGTTTGGGTGTAAAGTGGATGAGAGATGGATTGTCACTATTAATCCTGATGTGTATACTTCATTGGATCAAGAAAGACCTAAAAGATGAGTAAAACATGCTTCTGTGTATTCCTGGGTGGATCATGAAAAGATGGTCCTGAGTACTATATAAAGGTCATCACCCATTCCTCTCTTGCATTATTCCCATGCTTTGCTTCCTAGCCACTATGACTAAGCACCTTTGCTCTGCCACACCCTTCTGCTATGATGTTTTTGTTTTAGAGTCACCCAACCATAAAGTAAATCCGGGTGAAATAGTGGGACAAATTAACCTTTTCTCCTTTAAAGTGTGGGTGTCAAGTATTGCATGCAGCACTGACACATCTCATTACTACACTGTTTCCTGTGCTGAACTTAGAACTTCTACCGTACCTCTTAATATTCAAGTACCCAGGGCTTGTTCATTTTTTCTTTCCTTTTCTCCATAATCCATCACCTTCTTTGTGTTTCATTAAATCCCACAACTATAAATGCCACTTATAGTTCAACTAACTCCAAATTTTATGTCTCCAGGCCATAGCACTCTCCCTTTTCAACAGCCAGCCTATTTGATGATCAAAAAACATTTCCAACTCACTATGCCCAAAATTGAGCACCTGATGCCCCTCTTTCAAACTTGCATTTTCAAGGTATCTTCTTAATTTCTGGTAATGGCAAAAATACCTTTGTTCAGGCCAGAAACATTCATATCATTTTTACTTGTTTCTGACTCTCATATATCAGCTCCAATACATTGGGATATCTTGCTGTTTCATATCACATCTTCAGAATGTACCCACAGTACAACTAATTTTCACTGCCTCCGTGTCTGGCTGCCTGTTCCAAGTCCTATCAGATCATATTCTTGAATCCCACGGCCTCTTCAGTGATCTCTGACCTTTCCTAGAAATCCCACAGTCTTTACAAGTCATGGTACTGATCCTCTTATACAACCAGCCACGTTACATCACTTCTTTACTCAGCAGGCTGCACTGACTCCCCATTTGCCTCCTAATAAAAGTCAAAGTTCATGTGAGACCTGCAAACCCACCTATCACCTCAGATGTAAGTTTTCATCATCTTCTACCCCTCTACTACTATTCTAATCATACCCTCTGCTCCTGGAACACTGGTTTCTGGTTTTTTCCTCAAATCTACCAGACATTCCTCTAAACAAGAATTATGCCTGCAGGACTCTTTCTCCAAATATTTGTAGGCAAACTATTTACCTTTGTTAGTGTCTTTTCAAATATTCTTTGGACCTCCCAGTTCTTTGACTCTGCTTTTTCCATTTTTTTTTAAACCAAAATATATGTAATACCTTCATATGCTGTGTAACTTACTCATTTTGAGTTTTTAGCCGCCTATATTCCCACAACACAATGTAAACTGCATGAATATTTTTGTATGATTTTTTTCACTTCTACCACAATGCCTAGCACAGTGGCCTCATATGACGTATATTCAGTACATATTTGTTGAATGCATGATCATAAAGCCAGAACAAATAAATATACTTCATATTACATATTTTGATCAGTGCAATGGGAAAAATAAATAAATGTTGTGATAAAATATAACCATTGGGTCTATTTTCATTAAGTGTTTTAGAAAAAGTCCAGATCTAGAGAAAACATGTAAGCCAAGATAGAAAGGCTGAGATGCTTGGAATTAAGTGTGTGATATACAACTGTGGGGTAAAGAAGGACTTAGCAATAAGAAAAAGCAGCAGGAACAGGAAGTGTAGAGGTGCTGGCTGGAAAAGTGTAGCATTTGCTAAACTGAAAGACCAGAATGGAAATGCAGCTGGGCTGCAGAACAGCTGAAGATCAGCAGGAGATGAAACCAGAGGGACCAGCCAGGGATAAGATAAGGCTTTTGCATCTCATTAGAAGATGAAGGAGAGTCATTATACAATCTTAAGAAGAGAAATGGCCAAATTCCATTTGTGTTTCTAAAGGTCACTCTGACTAATGTGTGTAGAGTGGATTATAAGGAAACAAGAATGGAAACAGAAAGACCAACTAAGAGACCAGAAGAAAGATTCTAGTCCTCAAAATGTAATTTGCTGAGAAAACTTCATGAATACCAAGATAAAATTATTTCATATAACATTATACATTTTAAAGGACTCTTACATCATTATTTCAGATGAAGGATTAAAGCATACATACTGAATTACTGACTCTTAACTCTTGTTCATTTCAGTTGAAGTATAACCATACTTCTGTCAGGGACACAGTTTTAAGAAATTAAGTTAAAGGCAACTAATACCCAGGACATTTTTCTAAATGAATAAATGAATTATAGTGTTTGGGGAAGAAAATGGAACCCACAATGAATTCCTAATACTTAACTGTTTAAAACACTGACATTGTACTGAGGGTAAGAAGGTAACACCAGTTATTTAGAGCAATAGCCAAAACCACGATACTAGTTTTAAACAGCCAGGGGTAAACGAATCTGTTATTTTAGATTCAATCTCAGACATTTCAAATCAATTATCTTGACATTTAGCAGGTGGATTTGGAATGAATGATCCTTTATGCAGTTGATTCAACCTCCAAAATATCTCTACCCATTCATTCATTTTTCTCCTCTGTCACTGTGAGAGTATTCTGGTGCAATAGAGAGGCAAAAAGTACAAAAACGAACCAGTTTATTCAGTTGAGGATGTGGAAAGGAGCACATAACCCAAGGCGCTGGGCTGTCCCCTTCGCCCAGATACAGATAGGTGGAGGGTTATATGTCCTCTGGGCGCATGAGGCGGATATTAATGACTTGTGAGGAACCAATTGGAATTCTCTGTGCCTGCAAACAGGAAGGGGAGTTGCAAGTAGGGCTGAAGAAGAAGCAGGAAGTGCTAAGCGTTCCCGCTTTGGCTTCTGCCACATTAGACCACCGCCATAATAGTACAGTAATTTATACTAGGGCAAGAACCTTTCAGTCACTGCTACCAGCCACTCTACGCAGCACCATCTCTCCCTTGGACTAATGCAGGGTGTCTCAGTTGCCCTGTCTTTATTTGTAAGTTCTATAGTTACAGCTTCCTGATTTACAATGAATGCAAACCCAGCTCACTCTTACTTGTCTATACAAACACAGATGTCAATCTTAACTTCATTTACAATGCCTTGTGAATTTTAGCCTTATTTAAGACCATTAAAAAGAACACATTTTTGGTATATGTTGTCAATTTTATACTTTCAAAAATCTATCAGAAATCCAGGGTTATACAAAATTTCATTTAGAAGTTTCCAATATAACCCTAACCCCATGAAATCTCTCAATAAACAAGACACAAGATGTAGGGTTTGCTCACCAGTTGTCAGTGAACGTGGAGTACTTGGCATTCTGCCATCCTAGAACAATAATAAAGAGTTTTGCAGACTATAATTCAAAATCACCACAAGATAATGGTCTCTTTTACAAACGTCTACCATGAACAGGTCAGGCACTGGGGGAATAAAGGTTGAAATCCCTGTGACAGTACTTAACATGCGTTATTCTTGAAGCCTTCCATACTCTAGAATCTGGGCTCCTCAGAGACTGACTGTTTTGTTTCCTGTTAAATCTCTAAGACCTCACAGAGTGATAACCATTCTGTAGATGAAGTGAATCAGCCTGCAAAGCTAATGCGAAAAGATCTAGGAAGAGTTAACCTACTTTCCAGCAGCACCTCCTCAATTGATCAAAATAGTATGGTATTTCTGGACTTTATTTTCCTCATTTATAAAGAAGGATTTGGATTAAATGATTTTTATAGTTATTATATGCCTTATCACTAGTAAGTCTCTAAGCCTTCACTCATTTGCAAAGGTTTGGTATATTGACAAATCTTCAATTCCCTAGAAAACTCCCAAAGTTCAAGAAAGTAAGTTAGTGGAGAGAATTGATGCTTCTCTTCTGGGAAACTACTTAATTTACAACCAGAAAGTCTCTATAGGATCTTTGTTAAGTTTAAGGTCAGACTATCACTGTAAACCACCGACTATAGGATCAGAAAAACAAACCAAATACTTTCCTTTCTTCACTCCTTTGCTTAGCAGGGTAATGCAGAGCCAACTTTTGTGAGACCCAGAGATTTTAAAGTTAAGGGAGGAAACATTTGGAAACAATACAAAATTTCAAATATTAAATTAGATTTTTCAGAGGTAAATATTTACTTAGAATGAAAAAGGGGGTCATAAAAATTTGCAAATTTTAAGTGACACAACCACAGATATCACAAAAATCCAGAGAAATAGGATAATGTGGTTTACTAAATGACTTACTAACACATTTTTATAATAATTTTATCTACATTTCTGCCCACTATCCCTCCAACAATCTCTTTATATAATAATATAGCATTTTGTAAAATTTTCTAAAAGCAAGAAAAAAATTTAATTTAGTCTTCCTTCTGGAAAGCTTTACCAAAGTTTTACTAAGTTGTTAAGTTTAAATAAGCATCCTTCAGGGTCACTATTTATATTGTTATCATCACATAAATTTTTACTATATATAATCTATACTATATTTAATATTCAGCTATACATTATTATATAGGTAATTTGTTTTTATTCAAATATTGGATTATTAAATCAAGAGCTTATTTATTACTTTATGCAATATTTTTCTTTTTTCTTAATGAAACACTGCTTTGTTATCTGAAAATCATTTTCTTCCCATTAATTTCTAAATGCCCAAGTAATTTCTATTGATTTTCTTATTTATCTAAGTTTTCCAGGTATATTTAGTAAATCAATTTTAAGATGAAAATCACATCATTCAAAACTAGGGATTGTTATACCCCCAAAGGCTGCACCCCAAAATAAAATGAAAATTGTAAAAAGGCAAAAAGAATAAAAAGGCCAAGGTGTCTTGGCCTCCATGCTGCACTCTAACATGGCAGCAGACATCACATGCTAGATCTAGTTGGAGCTCTCTTCCTTTTCTTAAAAAGCCACGAACATCACTATGGAGCCAGGCAGGGCACAGGGGGCAGGCACAACCCATGACCTCATCTAATCTAACTGCTACCTTCCAAAGGCCCTGCCTCCAAAGTACCATTAATAATCAGCTGGGAATTAACCTTCCAGCACACGAACATTTGAAGGACATATTCAAAGCACAGCACCAGAAGCAACTACTCATAGAAGCCCTTGGAAATCCTGTCTTCCCAAACCTGAACCCCATACTCCATCAATCCCGTATGAACTTCGAAGTAAAATACTGACTCTGAGTGAAGACATATACCTGTCTCTTGTCTATGAGTATCCAATGGTAAAGAATCTTACTGAGCTTTTTATTTATCAGATCAGTTCCTGAATACATTTCTGACAACAGCATCAAGAACACCTCACTGACAGAGTTACACCACGAATAAGCAATTGATTTGTTTTTCAATCTGCTGGAAATGAAACTTCTGCCTGGAAGTGATCCAGTTACATACTCGGCTCAATCTCCTAAGCATCTTTTGTAAATGGCTTTCTCTGTCATTCTAATT
The DNA here is from genome assembly GCA_004027455.1 of Hydrochoerus hydrochaeris. Taxonomy (NCBI): domain Eukaryota; kingdom Metazoa; phylum Chordata; class Mammalia; order Rodentia; family Hydrochaeridae; genus Hydrochoerus; species Hydrochoerus hydrochaeris. Next base: position 97,782 of record PVLA01005480.1, read on the forward strand.
TGAATGAGATCTTGATTTTGCACCCTGGCAAAATATTCAATAAGAAGCCACCTTAGAACTCCGCTAGAGAAAATGACACAGTCCTAGGCCACCCCGTTTCAAACATGTAATTAACAGTCTAATACATCTCGTCCTGCTGCTGTGCAGAGCGAACTGCCATGGCTCTCGCGGTTCATAAATTGCAGGTTTTTCTCTCTTTCTGCCACTCAGCATTACCCTTTGTCGCTTTATTTGCTCTAGCCAATTTAACTCATTGATTTTCATTGTAAAGGCTACAATACTGCCAGCAGTTTGGGACATTCCCAGGTTAAGCTGACGCATGCTAACTGGCACCACTGCGGCTTTAGCGGTGAGAATGTAAGTTAGAACTTTTTTATCCTGAATCTGCCTGCAAAGGAAGGAGCACTCAAACAATAAACACACACACCAAAAAAATTGAACAAAAGAAGGAAAGTTTGAGATCCATACTTCCTAAAGAAATTGACACTCAGAAATGTGCCACTTTATCGAAAAGGTTTTGGAAACAGGGATTTAATTTTTATATTGAACTATCATTCAACCAACATGTTTGAAGAGCTAGGTCTCTTATCCAGGAGTAGTTTGCAATTTAGTGTTGTCAATGACCAAGTACAGTATAGCACTGGTGCTTAAGTAGGGGTGTGTATGCAACCCGCGCTGTTAACTAAACATGGATTGAGAATGCTACATTATATGAGTACAGCTTGTATTCTTGTGTTGGTGCTATTTTTTCTCTTAAAACTAGTCCTAAAATTTCCTTAATAATTCTAACATTTCCTTCACCATAGCTTTTATTTAACACCAAAAATTCATTCATTTTTTTCCTGACTTATAAAATAATGCTTAAGATCAAATGTCACAAAGCGAACCAATGTCCTCTTGCTCATGATTTTTGGAAATTATACTAGAGGGCAATTATAGGCAAAGATTAAAAAAGATTGATTTGATGGATAACTCCTTTAAATGTTTGTTCCAGACATTTCAAGAGTGTTCTATAATACTTATCTCTCCAGAAAATAAAAATGCAAACATCTCATACTTTTAAAAAAATCTTCTTTTCAAAACTTCAAGCCTTTCAAAATTCTTATGGATTCACATGATAGAAACTGTGTGAGTCATATGCTGCCACAAGGCCATCAACCACCTTCTCCTTTTTATTGACTATTCCTCTGCCATATAAGTCACCCCTGAAGGGGACCATTGTCTAATCCATCAGAGGCAGAAGAAATTTGGTAAAGCCAAATATTAGCATAATACAGACAACTATTTATTTCTGTGATTAGTACATCTCCTGAAAGCTATATTGGCACAATCAATAGCCAACTATCAAGATGTAGACTCCTTAAATGAAGAATTTGTTATCTTTTTTTTTTTTTTATTTCGGTTACCTTGCATGGTACCAAAGGCATATTTGGCACTGAAAATTTTTAACAAACCAAACCAAACTAAAGGGGAAAAAATGTGCTTTGGAGAAAACATTTTCTTCTTATAGGAGATGCAAGGAGTCAGTAAACTGGTGAGGTCGATTGATTCGACCCATACTTCTCGAATGATTTTTTTTTTTTTTGGTCAGTCTGGCACAGTTTTAAATACAGGTGACATATTGTGAGTAGACCACATGCATCCTTGTCATGAATCTTATATTCTAATGCGAAAGACAAAAGGTAAAGGTTTGCTTACACTGAGGTTCAGCAGAATTGGCCAAACTGTAGGCTGCAGAGCCTTCGCCCAGCAGCCTGTGTCCCTTCTCCCTGCTTCTGCTGAAAAGCTACACACCTTCCTCTCACAGAGTTCCCAGGCTGCTGGGAAGGTAAGGATCACACAGGAAATGCACAAGGCATTCCAGGAAAGCATTTTTTCTTCCAATAATGAGGGCATAGACATAGTGTAGTAGAAACCTGGGAGAATCAGGACAGATTTAAAAGAGTTTTGTTCTAAAGGAAGCCTTGCAGGGGAGCTGTAGAAAGAGTGGAGCCTGTAAAGAAAAAGAAGGGTAGATACTAAAAGCTAGAGTTGTAAGAGAATTTGATAGACTCTGTGAGCACAGCTGAAACATACCCGAGAGTCAGGAAGGAAGTGACAGGTTCATTTTAGGAGCAAATCTTGACACTCCCATTTACAGACTGAGCAACCCAACGCAAGTTACTGTACTTCCCTAAAACTCAGTTTCCTCACCTGTATAGTGGACTATTATACTTGTTCCCAGAATGACTGTGAAGATTAGACGAAACAGAATAATCCCCATTTCTAGCACAGTCCCTAACATCTGGTAAGTGTTTGATGAATGCTGATTTACTTAACTTTTTTCCTTGCCAACAGGAAAGAATTTCACTGAGGAAATCACTGAAGAATTTTTGTCATAAAGACATGACTATGAGGTGGCATTTTTGAGGATACTCTGGAGGAAAGCACTATTTATCAGGAGACAGTCTGCACGAAAGAAAAGGAACATTTACACTGAAAGTGAAGCTGGAGAAAGAGATGGAGATCGTAGATAAGAGGTAAATTGGCAGTATACGCATAACTACACTGGGAAATGAGAGAAGGGGCAGCCTAGAGAGCTCAGAGCTGCCTACTTAGTGAAGCTTAAAGTGATGATATAAAATAGAAGTAGTGGTTTAGAAGACAGTCATGGGATCAATCCTAGAAAAATTGACTCGAGATGTCTGCAGATTCAAACAAACAAGACCAATATAAGGAAAATTTTAAAAGACACTTAGATTTTGTAATTGTTAGTTAAAAGTAAAAGGCTTGGATAGTATCATCTATGAATTCTGAATGTGTTTTGGAGAAAATACTTACTTTCTTATATGAGATGCATGGAATCCGTAAACTGTGAGGTTAATTTATTAAACCCTTATTTATTGAGTGATTTTTTTGGTCACTCTGGGACCATTTTTAGTATGTCTAATTATGTTGAATTTATGCTGCGATCTTAGTGGTATGCATCATAAACTGGTCTCAATATTGGTGTCTCTCCAAAACTCATGGGTAGAAATCTATATTTCTCAGAGCCTTGATCTTGGGTTTGCCAACCTCCAGAGCCATGAGGAATAAATTCCTGTTATTTATGAGGCACTCTGTGTATGGTATTTTTATAGCATACAAACCAACACAGATTCATTAAATGTATGGGTTAACAAGATGCTCAGAGCTTCCTGCCGACTTCTCTTTCCTGCAGTCACAGGGAGAAATGTTGATATGTTGTGGGTGAGTTAACATTTTATCAGCCTGCTATATTAGGGTTCCCTGGAGCAGAGAGTCAATATAAATAAACATGTATAATTATACAAAGTGGTTTATGAGATAGACTTACAGGATCAGCAACAGAGGGGTCACAGCAGCCAAATACAGGATTAGATGTGGAGGAATCCACAACTGCTGTCTACACCTTGAAGAGCCAGAGGATTCAGAAGCAGCTAAAAGTCAAAGGCCTAGAAGCTCACTGTGGAGCAGCCAGTGCAAGTTTGAACTAGAAAACTGAAAAATCTGTGCGGGGACTGAAAAATTGGAAACTAAAGGTAATGGCAAAGACTGGAGCGCTTAAAAAAAAAAAAAGAAGCACTTCCTTCCTTCTCCTTCTGTCTCTTTTTATTCTATCCAAGCTACAAGCTTATTGGCTGGTACTATCCACACCCAGGGTAGATATGCCCACCTCGGTTTGCTTGCCGACCTGTCACTCATCCACAAACACACTCAGAATTCACAGATCTGCTAGGCGGTTCTTACTCAAGCCATGTAGACATACCACAATTTATGATCACACCCACATTCTGGAGCAGAGATTCTCTAGCAGAGGGGCTGGCTGACTGGCTGCTCCTCTGGCCTTCAGCGCACTGCCATGCTGTACAGTACAGCAGCTCTTGTTTCCAAGACTCCTTTCTATCTGGAAAGGATTAACTGTCTTGTCCCACTCAGCTGACAGCCCCTGCAGAGAGGAGAGCCAGCTAAGAAAGCCCTGGACTGGTGGCCACAGCCACTGCCTAATCAGTGCCGATCTCCCTTCTGATTTCCACTGATTAATTTATTCTGAATTGGGAGTTACTTTTATAAATCATATAACAGCACAAACTCCAATTGGAGCTTGGAATTGGGCAAAAATAGGTGTTTTTATTGGTGTTCATTCTAATATTGAAGCCTGCACAGCCTGAGCATAGGACTACTCTTTGGGCCAACAAACTCACTGTAGTTTGGAAAAATACCAAATAAGTAATATTTTTTTGACTGGAATTTTCCTCTGTAGAGACCAGTTGAAGGAAAAAGTCAGATAGTCCAAGACCATGGGCATACTCTAGCCTAGAACAACCTCAGTATTCCCCTGCCCCATTTGAATTATGACTTCTCTGAACATGAAGGTCTCCAAATTGTCCAACTGGATCTTTACAAGTAAAACATCAGGGAACATTGCTTTTTATTTGTATACAGGGGTGATCTACAGAGTAAGACACTATGACATCATTCTCCAAGTTCAAGATGGAATTAGTTTAAAACAATGCTGCAGTTGCGAGTACTATAATCAAACTGCTACTTTGGACTATGTCAATTATAGCAGCTTCTTCAAGTTCATGTCACAAATCATTATCCTCAGCAAACTGGACCTGATTTAGAAGCAGAAAGTCATTTGTCTGCATTGTTATGGATTTTAACACCAGCTTTAGCACTGTACATTGAACTAAAAGTGAACATTCATAATTTAGAAGCACATTTTTGGCCTTAATAATAATTCCAAACAATTGAGGATGATAAATGGTAAGCACTTCTATTTTTAACTTTTTCTAGAGTTAAAAAAAAACAGTCCAATCACTGAGTAACCAAAAGTTTCAGCTCACAGTTTCCTGTACATATTCTTATATTATCTCTTTATTATTCTTATAATATCTCTTTTCAATATAGTCCTTTGAATTTTGTCATTCCCAACTAGACTAAAGAACTGAAAAACAGCTATAAGTTTCATTCTAACTACTTACTGAATTAAAAATTTCTCAGATTGAAATGCGCAGAAAATATACATATGTAATTAAACTTCATCTTGTGCATTCATCATTATTTCCCAAATAATTAACCAATATAAGTATCATTAACAGATGAATGGCTAAACATAATGTGAGATTATGTGGATATACTATCTGCCCTCAATAAGAAGGAAATCTTATCACTTATGGCATGTATGCACCACAGGTAAAAAATTTAGACACCAATTCTAAATTTGATCTCTCACTACCTTTTAGTCAAATGGATAGAAATAATGGTTGCAGGTAATTGTTAACATTTGTTGAATGCCACCATGTATTAGGCAGTGTTCTAAGTGCCTCAAGTGTGTTATCTCATTTAACAATGATGTGACATAGCTGAAATAATGTGCGTTTCAGAGAAGGAAATTGAAGCAGGGAGAGATTACCCACAATTTACAAAAATTGCCAAAGGTCGAGCAATTTGATATTCAAAGTTGCACTCTTGTTACTTTAAATTGTGTATGCATCCTTTTTTTATTTTAAAGAGAAGAAATAGTAATAAAAACGAAACAGTTTTAAAACGAGCTAATAGGAGAGTCATAATAATTAACACATTGCATATTGTTACCTTCATTATAGTTACTTAGGATACAAGATATAAGCATGGAATATTGTTCAAACAATATTAACACAAAGCTTTATTTTCAATGAACTAAGAGAAACTAGCTATATGACTATCTTAACTATCTCGTGTATGCGTTTTTTCCTTTTCCCTTCCTTTCCCTTTCCCCCATCTGTTTCTCTTTTCTTTTGTACAGTTTCTTGTGTATACCTCAGAGTTCCATACCATAGAGTTCACCTAATTTCATCTCATTGAGAAGTCTTATTGTTTCCCTAAAGGAAAAGCAAAGCAGCAGAGCTTTTCCTTGGTTTAATAATAATTAAAGTCTGTACAGCAGAGACACTGAGAAATAATTTATCTTGTTGGTTCTCACAATATAAGTAGCAAAGCATGTATTTTGATGACCTAGATGAGAAACTCTCAGACTCTTGTCTCAAGATTCATTTATACCTTTAACAGTCGCTGAGGGTCCTAAAATGTACTGACTTCTACAGGTATCAGTCACAGATATTTCACATACTAAAAAATAAAAATGATAAAAGTTTAAGACACAGAAATGCACACACATGAGCAAGCTTAGCTGTCAGAGCAGTGACCTCATCACACATTTTGCAGCTCTGGAAAATTCCAGTATACAAAGAAACAAAGAGTAAAGGAGCAGTAACATTTTAGGACTATTAAATTAATTAGTACTAATTTAGGGCTATTAAATATTAATTAGTTTTGATCTCATGGACTCCCTGAAGGGACACCATGTTGAGAACTGCTGAAAGAAAGTTATGATTCTTACCCTGACTCTTCTCTTCAGTAATTGCTTTTCACTTACCGACCCAGAAGGAGACATTCAAAAAGACCACTACATGGGTAATGGAGTTAAAGTTGATATTCTGGTTACCTTTTGGTCATTCTTTTAAGATAAAAACGCCTGGCCAGTCAGGCATGGTGGTGCATGCATGTAATCCCAGCACTTGGGAGGCTGAGGCAGGAGGATCACCACTACCAGTTCAACGCCAACTTGAGTGAGTTCCAGGCCAGCCTGAACTGCATAGTAAAACCTCACCTCAAAAAGACAAAAACTTAAATTAAATTTAAAAACCTGGTTATTCATTCGCAAGGGGGGTTTAATACAGCATGTTGAGGTGCTGGGAGAAACATGAAATAAATAATGAACTCTCTGGGCACAGTTTTTGCTGGTGCTGGGACTGTACTTGAGTCAGGAGTTGGGTTCTGAGGACCCAAATGTGGTGTAATTCTGTCCAATCCAACCCGATGAAGCCAAAGAATAAAACCATAGTGGGCTGAATACAGCCAAGGACTGGATGCTGTGGAGGGTGAGCATTAACACTTCCAATCTAAAGGAGACTAGACAGAGGCAACACTCCAGCCGCCTCCAGCAAGCAGAGAATGGCTTGAACGACTCAGAAATGTGCTCAGAGAAGGCAATCCGGAAAAAGCAAGGAAGACTTGCAGAGGTATCCAACTTTCTGGCTTGTGTGGGCTACGCCACGAGAGGAGCCACTGTGTGAGGCCACCTGTGAAAGCTGTCTTCTTATGAGGAGCAAACACCTGTCTGCAGAGGCACTCGCCACCTTGCTGCTTAACAATAACATCAAATGATATTGTTTTCTTTTCTAAACTGTGTATACGGGGTGGGGTATTACAGAACAAAAAGAGCTTTCATGTTTAAATTGTATTTTCTTTTCAATTCAAATAGACACACACACACACACACACAAACATACACACAGAATAAATGCTGGCTAATACTCCAAATGCTTGGAATTTTTGCATCAAGGAGAATTTGATTGTCAAAACATCCCTCATTTCTAAATTAGTTCACTTAACTATACTCATTTTTTTATTTCTACAGACTCAGTGTATGAAACAGGTTGCATTGCCAACCTCAAATTCAATATGTGCGTATAAACGTGTATCCCCGAAACTCCCCTTCAGCCCTGCTCTTTCTCTAGCACTCGCCTTTCGGAGCTTGAGGGGCTGCAGACAGAATTACGTGACAGGGTGACCTTTAGGAAGCCACAGAGGTGCCATCCTGTTAACAATCAACAAACCCTAAAACAGCAGCAAACATGTTTTGATGCTTGTTATCTCCAAATGGCCCACTTGACAGGTTCCTGGAGCTCAGAGACAAATCATCAGGCAGATGCCACCATTATGCACTGAGGATTGGACTGCAGTCTCCTGGACATGCAGTTCACCTCACAGCAAGTTTTACTTCTGTTGGGCTGCCCTACTGATGAAACTTAGATTTTGAAAAGACCACACGGGAATAGATGGGTTCTCAGCTAAGGTCAGGATGCGATCTCTACCTACTACAGGGACCAGGTCTCAGAGCTTCAACAGGGAGCCGTTCCCGCCCTTCTTACAGGGAGAGCTGGTTGCTGAACCTAATCTCCTCACCCAGATGAGGTGCTATATGCTCATCACACAAACTGTATTAGATTATATGTCACTGAAAACTCTTCTAGGCTATGATCCATGTTAGATAGGACTCAGTCCTCAACCGGGCCCACTGTCTTTGACAATCCTTGGAGTTCTGTGCTCCTACATTCTAGTATTTCCCATGTCCATTGGCAAAGAGACTAGAACATGCAGATTATCCAAACAAAAGATAGCTGGGATGTCATTTCCTGCTGCAGAGGGTCTGGCATGCCAGTGCCATCTCCCCTCTGAGCCTCTGAGCCTGCCCTAGAAAGCACATTGGTGGGGGTGGCTTTGATCTGCACCTCACAGAAGGAGGGCCTGGGAACAGCGGGCAGCTCATGCTGTGGACACACTTTCTCCCTCAACCTTCATGCCCTGAGGTTTAAATATGGAAAAGCTGCAGAGCTCTGGGGCGGAGGTTCTTCCTTCTGAGACAGATACAACAGATACTCTATGGTTCTGGCTTTGTTATTCTTTGGAAAAATATAAGTACACAGTATTTTCAGTGAGGCTCCACTGGTGATTAAAGTCATTTAAAAAATAAAGCATAGGCCATTTAAGAAAAATGTGCCGTTTTATATGGATTGGAACAGATTTTAATTTTCTTTCGAGTAAGCATTCTCATGTACAAAGTAATCCAAAATTGTCAGATATCTTCTCATTTACTGTTATTACAACAAAGACTGAACTTTGCACTATGCTGGGCAATAAGAATACATTAAAAAAAAAAAAACCTCAGTCCCTACCCTTAAGAAGTGCACAGTTTAGTTCCTGTCATTATTTTCAAAGGCAACAAGAATTTATTCAAATAATCCCATCTGACACCAAAAATATAAATTTTTTGCTCCAAAATCTCCATACATTTCCTTTAAATAGTGATTTTTAGCAATGATTCTCAACTAACTACTGGAAGAAATTTTTAGTTCAGAAATTCCCAACATATGTCTTATAGTGGGACAGGGGTATAGTTTAGTGGTAAAACGGTTGCCTTGCATATGTGAGACTGTACTTTCATTCCCAGTGCATAAAAATAAAACAAAAACAGAAACAAAAGTCTTTTAGCATGCACAGAGAATGGAAGAATGTTGTATTGAAAGAGGTTTCTAATTATGTAAGAGTTGAAAAAGTTTCTAATTACATATCACCCCAAAGTTTCTGCCATGCAAATATGCTAAAAATTTCTTAATAGGAAATTATCTGGCTTATTTTTTTAGAGAAGTCTAGTTCCTGAGAAAAACACAGAGAAATTGATTCCAATAGAATGTATCTTCTTTTTTTTGAAACTTCAGATATGATAGGATTTAGTTGGATAAGCTGAAGGTCAACAAGTAGTCATATCTAATTTACCTTAGCAACCAATCTAAATTTAAATTATCCTAGAATTCTCTCTAAAAAATATAGCTCAGTTCACATTAAAAGAAAAAAAATGACACCTTGTGCATAACAAGCCTGCAAGATACTGAGTATCAACTTAAACAGGTGTCTTCCTGCTTTCTACTTCCTTAAAGAAGCCATGTGCTGCGCTCCCACCCGGAGGATAAAGAGGGGACAGAATACCAAACAAGGGACGGTGAAGGGAAAGAGAAGTATCTGGTGATAGTAAACAGGCAGACAGAGATGCCCTCAGTATTTCAAGAGGAGAATGGAAAGTTCATGGAATGGAAGAAGTAGAATATTTTTCTTAAATAATAAGAATAAACACCACATGGGATCCACTGTTTGTTAAAAATTAGAAGCCAGCTCCTGGCCCCAGGTCAACATCCTTTTTGCCCCATAACCTTTGAAAGATCACTTAATTTTCCTGTGTCCAGATCTCCAGATGAATTAAAAGAAAAAAGAAAAACCACATGGAGAACAAGATTTTACTTTATTATTGCTATTAAAAAATTTACTAAAAAACCAGTGGATAACGTAAAACTGCTTTTACGTAGTTTCACTTCCCAAGAAATTTCAATGGGTGTAAACCATTATCATCACATAGGAACGTACGATTGGTTTGGGATTTTAGCATGAACTTAGACATATATTACGACACATCTTCTAGAAAGATAAACCCAAGCGAATTTTTTCCTATTGAATATAAATTCCCAGAGCGTATCATGGGGAAAACATTATGATGACATCATACAAGCACGTTCTGCTTTTAGTCAAACTCTTGGCAGCGCCTCCATCACATCGAATTTTAAAACTAAGCTAAGGAAGAGACGGCTGCGGCTCCAACCAGACAAAAACCAGATGGGAAGGAGACAAAAGACAGAGCGTGGCAATGCATTCTTCATAGCGGCACAGTTATAAAGGCATCTGTTCCCACAGTACAGGTTTCCACTGCATCTTTGCTTTACCCGATGGATGGAGAGGACAGGAGCTTTTTAAATTGTGAGCATGACAAAGCTGTAATATATTACTTCTAGGCAGGAGCTGTTAATGATGTCACAGACCAAGCTGATTAACAGCATCCCATCCCAAAGGGTCTGTCTGGAGCCTGCAAAGTCATCTTGCAACTAAATGACTTAGTGCCCCAGGTCCAAGGCAGAAGGGCAAGTCTGAACAACATCACAGTATCCAGGCCCGGGCAAGAAAAGGCGGGAGTCAGGGGGAGCGGCGGAAGTGCTCTGAGAGCACAGTTTTTCTTCAGCCCTGGCATATTTCTGCTAGTGGCAGAGTGATTTTACTGGCATGAGTCAGAAAGCATGTGAGTCATCTGTATAATAAATGAGACAACTTTATTTCATTCAGCTTCTGCTCACTTCATTATAGTGAGAAAAAGTAAGGGAACTTTCTGTTTTCTGTCAGGTTTTCCCAAAATGATCAGTCATGGATGGCTCACATTTCCCCATCAGAACTGCATGAGGCGATGAAGCCACAGCTTGGATTGCCAGCAACCTAGCAGGAACATGGTTGCCAGGCACACTGGCTCCTGGGATGATTTACCACTTCCAAATGTTACATTTGACAACAAAGCTAAGAAGCGCAGCCTTCTCAGCTAGAAGCTTCCAGAGTTAGCTCTTCCATCCCTGCAGCTTGGCTTTATCCTTCCCAGGAAGGGCCAGTTTTATGCATCTCTGTCTGCCAAAGCTGAATCTCAGGTCTTGAATCGCTGCGCTCCTAGCTGCCTACATCCTTCCTTTTCCATTTAAAGACCTCCCAGTCAAGATGCAGATCTAACTGCTTGGGATACCAAGCAGCTCAATTCAGTGAAGAGGGAACCAAGAAAATGTATTTGTTGATTAACTGAAAGTTAAGACTTTGGTAGGATTTAAGTGAAAACTACTACTTGCAGGGAATAGGATGCAACACAAGGAGAATTTGGGCAAATTAATATCAGCTGACTGAAGCAGACTTTGAGAGTGTCACATAGCCCAGATTGAAATGCAATTGTAATTTTGAAATTGAAGATAAACTCTAACACTGAACTTGAGAGTGACAAGCCATCTAGTCCCCTCAGCTATGGAAAGCAGAATCAGCCAACAGAATGGCTTCAGGGCACTCCTGACGTTGAGTTTGAATCATTTCAAAGGCTGGGAACTCATTCGCAATTCCTTTGCTATGCAATTCAGGTATCTTAAAAAATAGAAAAACAATTCTCTGAGTGAGCAAACATTGGCCCCTCTGAAACTTCCACTTGCTAATTCTCACACTGGCCAATTAGCAGAGTTGGCTAGATACTTCTCTAAGAAAAGTTTCTTCATGGATTACAACCCAGTCTTGCATATGAGTCATTCAGTTTTGGTTGTGACTGTAACCAGTGTTTGTATGGCTCCAGTATTTCTGTCCTTAGATGAACTACTAGGGCCCTGTCTCATCATTTCAGTTCCTTGCCCAAATCATTGTCCATCCCTGTTCAGAGAATGGAATTCTGTGCAGAGATCCAGTATGCAGCCCATCTTTTCCTGGGCACAGTTCTGCTCTTTATCGGTACCAACAGGTTTCCAGCCCTTAGTCTTCTCTCCAGAGTATGCCAATCCATCCTGTAGATGATGCATCCCAACTAGTTCCTTTCTACTTGCTCTGCCTTGAAATTTGTCTGCTACTTCCCTATAACTGTTACTGTGGAAATGAGTTGAAGGCAAATAATATTCAGGTCTAGTGAGCAATTATTTAGCAAAGATTTAAAAGCCCAGCAAAAAATTGATGTCAGAGATGATTGATACCAAGATATTAGCAGTTAGAAATTATGGAATGCCATAACTGAATTGATTATACACACTGAAGAGTGAATGAGAAGAAAAAATGCAAAATTACAGTGCAAAGAGTCCCATCCACCAAGATAGATGATACAGGAGTCAGCTGGAAACTAACGATTACTTTTTCAATGTGATTGAATTGAAGTGCTGTGGGGCTTCCAAATTGAAATATTTACTAGGCCATTGGACACGTGGGTCCAGAATTCAGCAGAGTTGTACATTAAACTTGAAAATCATCGAAATATAAGGGAAATGCTGGGGCAAGACTTTCTTTAAGAAATCCTAAGCATTTTATTTAGCATGAAAAGATCAGAAAGATGATGATGGAGCCCTTTGGAATCACAACTTTGCCTCTTTGGGCAGATAAGAAAGTCATCAAAGAATTCTCCAATGAACAACTGAAGAGAGAAGAAGGGGAAGAGGATAAAAAAATGAGATCTTGAAAATCAAAGGGACAGTTTCAAGAGAGAATGCTTAACAATAACAAATGTCCAACAGAGCATTCTTTGCTATTAGAAAATTAGAAGTTCAATCTTTTCAGTAATATAAAAGCCAATAATCTCAATGACAGAAACTGATGAGTAGCTAAGCAAACCATTTCCTCTTGTCTCTGAACACACAGGCAGATTAGTTGTCAGTGTCACTTACAGGAAATTATTGACATGTGTGTGAGCTCTGGCCAATAGAATATGGGCAGAAATGTTAAGGGCCATAAAAATAGGATTGTCCAGTGTTCCTTCTCTTAAGTAATTATAAGAAGCTGAACCAAAGAAAGGAGGCTATCCCTAGTGCAGCTTCTGATTTCATAGTCTCGGGGGAAAGCTAGAACTGCTTCACTGGAAGGAAGTAGAATGGAATTATCCAATTTTCATTGAGTGCTCACTATGTGCTATTCTGGGCAATGGGCATGCAGTGGTAAACTGATCCAAGTTCTCGTCTCTTGTATTTTACAATTCAGTGCATTCTACATTCCTTCTTCATAATAAAAACATTGAATGAGACCAAATCAAAGGTACAGCTTCTCAAAATATATTTAATATCCCATTTAAATATCCAGTGAGAACAAGGAAAGCAGTATATGCTGTTCAGGAATGGCTTGTTGACTGAGTTAATTTATAGAAGCTTTTTAAAAATACTTTTTAGGCCATCCTAATTCCAACTGACGTAACTTTCATCAGATACACATATGTACACAGGCATGCACACTAAAGTGACATCTAGCTTTGGAAGTTCTAATGGCCACTGAAAACAATTTCTACCTGTGACCCCTGTCCTTAAGCATCTGTGTGTAAACCCTGTGGGCTTGGCTTCTGGCCATGAGCACTTCCTTCTCCCAGATCTCTCTAAGATGTGTCCCATTCAGAGTCAAAGGGTTCTTTATTCCTTAATGAAATATTCGAGGTAAATAAAACAAATGTTCCTTTGTTTACTGCAAGTAGATTTTACCCAAGAAGACAGAGACCGAAGCAGCATCACTGCCACAGCTTCAACTGCTTCCCGTTGCATTTGTCACTTGCTGAGACAGGAAAAGCCTTTCTTCTTGGGCCAAGTACTCTGAGCTTTCTCATTTTTAGGACTAAAACCTGACTATTTCAGCACAAGGCTGTAAACACATCTGCCTATTTCCCTAGGGCAAAAAAAAAAAAAAAAGTTTAAAACTTTCCCATTAAATTGTGGAAAAAATGATGAATAAAAAATGCACTTTCTCCTATTGGGAATTATGGCTTAAAGTTGTCTAATGAGGTTTATTTGGAAATAATTACAGCAAGTGGTAATGCAAATCCCAGAAAAGACAGAGGATATTGAACTGAGACTCCAGATCTGAGAAGTACATGACATTGTGGAGTGACCAGTGACTGCACCAAATGACAAGGTGAGTGTGGACATACAGAACGTTACCGTCACACAAAGGTGTATGACTTTCTAAATTGATATCTGAGAAATGAACTAGTTTACACACCCCAAATTCTTGGATATTCTACTTCCTATGCTAAAATACTGTAGGTATTTCTAAGTACGGTTGCCATTTTTTCCCTACTTTCCCCCTAGAATTCTAGCCCTGTCCCACACATTCAGTTTTATCACCACTGTGAGCCCTTCTTAGGGGTGCGATTTCCCCAAACATGACCACTGTTCTACCCTTTAACATTGTCATTTCACTTAGCCTTCTGTGGAACTGTATGTAAGTGGTGTTAACCCAAAATTCTAGAAACCAAGGAATCTCTAAAGTAAAAGGATCTATTGAGCCATTATTAACAGCAAAGGACCATAGTCTAGGACAAATTTCCCAAAAGACCAGCACAGCATTAGGTAGCTGTTGGCAAATAGCCAGCAAACCACAGCTAAGAGTATTTTCCATAAATTATATTGGATGAAACCACTGTGACCTACATTGGCTATAAATGAGGGTCAAAATAATGCAGAGTGGGAAACACTGTGATATCATGATGTTGTTCACACTTGCCATTCCACCTTGGGGCTGAGCACTAAGTCATTTGGTTGCAAGATGACCTCGTGGACTGCAGACTGGCCCTTTGTGATAGGACGTGGATATTTGTATAATCGTCACTTTAGGGTTGTTATGAGTTAAGTTGTCATCTAGCTTCTTATATATGTATTTAGTGATTAACCATAGGTATTTCTATTGGGTAGATACCTGGAAATAGAATTCCTTGGTCTGAATTGAATACAGCTTTGCTTGCCAAAATAATTACATAACGATGCTCCTGTCGGACATTATAAAAGGGTTGTTTTACATCCTCTCCAGTCCTGGGAACTTTCTATCTTTTCTGCCTTAGTCATTTTGGTGTTTTGATGTTTGGCTTAAATTTGCATTTCCTTATTAAAAAATAAGATTTTATAAATTTGCATTTCCTTATTAAAAAATAAGGTTTTATATGCAAATAAACAACACAGATTTCTGCCTTTTGTGAAATCTCCCTTTAGTTCTTTTACGTGTTCATTTTTGGTTCTTTGTGCTTCTGAGTTGGAGCAGAACTTTCAGTGTTCACCTTTTCACCATGTTAATGGTGTCACTGGATGAACAGAAATTCTTAACATTCAAATAGACTAAATTTCAATTATGGTTAGCATTCTTATAGTATCCTATTAAAGAAGTGCTCATACATTCCTAGAGCATAACAATTTTTTGAATGCTTTTTCCAAAGAGTTGTATTGTTAACTTTTTGTACTTATCACTAAAGTCTGCTGGATTGGTTGTATATGTACGGAACATAAGAAAAGATATCTGCTCATTTTTTCCCAGTTTTTATTTTTTATTAGAACATGTTTGCATTACATAATGATGCATTGCTTGGGCGAGTTCCATGTACAAAACATATCTCAATTCTTTTTTCATGCCCTTTTCCTCCCCTCTCCCTCTTTCCTTACCATTTGAAAAAGAACTCTCCTACTTCCTATTATCTTTTATTTTGTTCTTTATGTATATTTCAGTGCCCATGTTATACCAGTGGTCAATCAACGTAGAGTTAAAAAGATTATCACTTCCATAATGCCTTGCACAACCAGCTTACTAAAAAGTAGATGGTGAATGTCTTTGCACCAATAAAAAGTCTTAATTTCCATGGCTCTATTAGTTCCTTTTCCATTATTGGGACAATGTGTCCAAAACTAGCAACTTAAATGAGGAAGGGTTCATGGTTTTCAGAGGATTCAGTCTGCGGTAGGCTGGTTCCAAGGTAGAAATGACATGGTGGAAGGGAATGGCAGAGGAAAGCTTCTCAACCCAGGGAAGGGGAGAAGCAGATAAGGAAGGGAAGAGCCCAGTACCAGAATCCACCCTTTCCGTCAGATTCCCAGTGATGCACCCCCAACTGGAACTACCTCCTGATAGCACTTTTAGCCATGTCTTCAACAATAAATGAATCCACCAGTAATTACAGCATATCTTGATCCAATCACCCCAACTCTGAAAACATAGGACTTTGGGGGACGTTGATGATGTAAATCATAGCAACTTTAAAAAGTTCCTCTTATTTATTAGTGTAGACATCCACCTTCTTTCCTCTTCCTAAGACTGCCTTGCTTATTCTTGGATCTTTGTATTTAGAAGGGAATCTCAGAATGTGATTCTCATTTTCCACACAGAAGAGATTTTATTGGATTGCACTGAAGGTATTATTAAATTTGGAAAGAAAGAATACCTTTTAAATTAAGAAAAATATCCACAATTTCTCATCCTTTCTTGAAATCATCCCTTCACAATGAAACTATCAAGATATAAATAACATGATTCTGGGATGACCTTATGACTTGGTTTTTGATGATAAAAATTAATGATAAAATACAGTGAAAGTAACATTTCTTAGTATCATGGTTAGGCTTCAAGAAGCACTGTTTACTCTTTTTAGAAATCTGCCAAACCACCATATGAACAGTTAGATAGCCTGCTTGACTATGGCCAACAAATGTCCCTACACAATCTGTTACCAATAGATATAAGCAAACATCTGTCCAATATGTAAGTGAAGCTTTTCTGGACAGGTAGATCCACCAGATTCACATGGATGCATATTAGAGCAGTTAAATTGAGCCGAGCATGACCTAGATCAACAGAAATTCCTATATGACCAGTAGACTCATGCACTATGATAGTCATTAAGTCACTAAATGAGGAGGTGATATGTTACATGCAATTGATATATGTTCGCAATATAATGTCTATAATCCATGAACATGGTGAATCACTTAATTCATCTTTTAACTTTTATCAGCAGTTTTGAATCACTGTGTGGAGATCCTTTGATTTATTTCTGATTGGTAAATTTTAGTACCACTGCAAATGCCTTACTTTAAAATTTATTTTTCTGGTTACTTATCCCTGGCTTAAGTTGTAAAATTGATTTTTGCATATTGAACTTATGTCCTATGACTTTGTATTAATTTTAACAATTTATCCATATGATTTCTGGAACTTTATTTTTTAGTCTTATTTTATGACGCTGTTTACTTCCTACTTTTCTTAGTCTTTTTCTAATTTCATTTGCTTTCTTACCCTGTGTATAACGTTTAGTACAATGTTGAAATGAACTAGTCAAATGGTTATTCTTTGTACATTTGTGATGTCTCTAATGCTTTATTATATTTAAAAAATCTTTTCAAATTCTACTTTGGAATGAATTGTTACATTTTTATGAATGCTATCTGAATTTATCAAGACTGCTGAATTTATCAATATGATTATATAATTTTTGTTGACAAGATGAATCAGATTCAGTTCTGAAAGTGATAAACTACTCTGGCATGCCTGAAATATATGTCACTTGGCTATGATGTATTTTCATTTTAAATGTTGTTGAATTATCTTTATTAATACTCCCTCTACAGTTTTCCATCATTAATCATTTAACAGACTGATTTTCAAGTTCTTATTGATGTGATGGCCTTGTTAGATTTTTGGCATGAGAGTTATACTAGTCTTTTTCTGTTCTGTGAAAGGGTTTGTGTGACATTGATGTTATTTCCTTAAAGATACAGTTGACATTACTGTTTAAACTACTAAGCAAGCTCTGTATTTTCAACTTGGGCTTTGCCTGCTTTCTACTTTTCTATGAAGGGACCTGAAAACAGTCTCCAGTCCATGAGTCAAGCCAGCTTGTTTCTTACCCCATTCCGATCCTGTCAGTGATCCACTGTGGGACTTCACCCTTTTCCTCATTGTCCAATGAGTTAATAATCAAACAGGTAGATCTACAGATGTAATGAAAGGTAAGGTTTCAGCACTACCTTCTGTTACTTTACCCAGGGTGGCCAGGTCTCTTTGCCAAGGGCACTTGCAAATTATACCTGAGATCATCATTTGAGCTAAAATCAAGATCATTGTGTTCTCCCTCTTTTCCTCTCTCTCTCTCTCTCTCTCTCTCTGGTACTGGGAATCAAACTCAAGACCTTGTGTTTGCCGGGCAGGTGCTAAACCACTAAGCTATATGCCCAGCTCTTCTTTTCTCCTTGACCACTCCCTCTTCCTTCTCTATTCCTTACTTTAAAATGATGTCTTAGTATAAATGAAAACATGCAAATTATAAAGCATGGGCTTTATCTTTGATAGAAGATAGATAGATGATAGGTGACAAATAGAAAAAAGTTTCTCTTCTCTCTTTTGTTTTTCTCCTGTTAGTGGAGACTACGATGTTTTCATGACTAAGGTGCTCATTCCTCCATTACTGATCCACACACAATGGTTGCTCAATGCAGGTAAAGGTCCAGACTATCTTTGAATGGCCACCCTAACCGCAGAGCTGCCTAAAATACTGACTGAAATCTCTATGGCCACTGCATCACAGATCAGCTTCACCCTTTGCCTTAGTCTCCTTCACTCTTTTATTGATGTTGGCACAGGGCACACACCCCAAGTGTTGTGGGTGATACACTGGGTCAACTTGAGAAGTTTAGGAGTTTAACTAAGAGACTGAGCAGGGAGCCAGGATCCTTACTTTGTAAATATCTTCGTGCTTGCTAGGCAGGCGCTAAACTACTAAGCTATATACCCAGCTCTTCCCTTCTCCTTGACCACTCCCTCTTCCTTCTCTATTCCTTACTTAAAATGATGTCTTAAAATAAATGAAAATATGCAAATTATAAATAGTAATTTATAATTAGTATACTTATAGTGTACTATTAGTACACTATAGTATAGTATACTTTTATATATATAATATATATATATTATATATATATACTATTAGTATACTTATAATTAGTATGCTTAGTAGTTTAAACAGCAATTTCAACTGCATCTTTAAGGAAATAACACCAATGTCATAAAAACCCTTTCACAGAACAGAAAAAGACCCTGTGCAAGAGGAGATCACTGAAGTGGTATCAATGTTACACCCTCTCTGGGTAGGAAGGTAAGCTGCTTACAATATAAGGGAGGAGAAAAGGCTTTTTCTGTCCTCTGTTTGCTCTGGCTGCCTTTTCTAGCTGCTGCCTTGAAGTGTTGCCCCAGTGCTATGCCACCTGCCTTGGAGCCAGTTGATTATGGACCAAAACCTCCACAAACTGTGAGCTAAATAAACCTTTCCTTGCTTCATTTTGGAGGTCAGGTATTTTGTCTCAGCAATGAGAGAAAAGTAATTAAGACAGCAAGTAAATTACCTGGCATCCAAATTTTCATTTTATCATCTATTTCCAGGGAACCAACACATTGTGGGTTATTATCCAAAGTGGTACACAGGCCAAGACTCTAAACTGGAGTTCTAGAACTGAATCACTCCTGGGCTGGCAGTGAGGAAACCACTACTGGTGGAAAGGAAAAGCCTGATAGCACCTCGCTTTGTGTAGTAAGTAGATCCTTGAACTGTGATAATCTGCCACAAGGCTACTAAATCAGTAGTGAACTGAGTGAAAAGGAAATGCATCAGGGATATTTAGGATATCGGGGAGCAGAGGAGTAGCCATTATATGGCTCGGGAAATTGGAAGCTTGCTGAGGGAGGTGATCAGAACCTTGGTTAATCACAAGTTAAGGCAAAGTGTGAAAAAGCCAGAGGAGCCTAGGCAGGACAGTTTGTTTTCTCATTCTGCTATTGATGGAAATCTGTTTCTGTTTTATACTGTGGCATAAGATGCTTCCTACTCCTTCTTCCTCATTCTGTACATTTTCTTCCTTTGAAACGCACAGAGGACTGTTGGAACTTTTTGTTTGTCCTCCACATGCCTTTCATTCATATGTTCCTTTGCCTCTCTGTATTCTATGTTGTGTAACTGATCTTAAATATACAGTTCAGTTTATAATGTCTCTAATTTTATATAATCTACTGTTTAAAATTCTTGAGGAAATTATGGTGAAGTCTATTTTTTATATCTAGAAATTATAGTTCATTTTCAAGTCTTCCTAATTAAAACACCTGTTATAGGAATGATGTAGGATCTCCAAATTATCTAAGGGAAATATTAGAACTCCCAACCTGCTAGGTGTCTGATACACAGAGTTTGTGTTCCCCAAAATCAAAGAATGAATTGTGAGAAACTAAGGAGGCTAGGAGTAGGGAATATTTATCTATCAAGGGAGGGAGCTCCTGCCCAAGAAAGACAGAAAGGGACCCAGAAAGTGGGTTGCCTACAAACCCACTTGTCAAAGAAAGTTTTAGAGGGCAAAATCACAAGGTGGGTATCAAGTGGATGAACACTAGGGGTAACCAATAAAATTATTAAGTAATATTGATCCAGTGAGGAAGCATGTCACAGAGCAAGTGTACCTGAAAAAACCAAGGACCTTTCTTGGAAGGGTGGATCAAGAAGATCTTGGTCCACAACTCCAGTGACTAATGCCTACTTAGAGTACCGATCATTATTGTTTAGCCCTACGAGGAGGAACGTAGGCACAATCACTCTGTCTTTGTCTAGGGGCCTGGCCTTCAATGAATGCACCTCCAGCCAGAGTTGTAATGTGTTCTTATCTTGTGCACTGACTTCTTCAAGAGCCTAGCTCTGTCTGACTGCCTGTAATATTTCTACCTAACTTAGCTGTCTATAATACCATTATACCGTTTTGTGCTCGTATTTTTATTCTCTTTTCTGGCTGTAAATATATTAAACAAATTCATTTTGTGTCTTTATATCTGATGTCCTTTGGAGTCCAATGCTTCCCTTTTTACTTTCTACAAATATCAGATTATAAGAACAAGTTCAAGATACTTCAAATGGGGAGGGCTTTGTAGTTCCGAAGGAAATTCTTCTTTTCTATAGCAAGGTAAAACTATTTCAGGGACCATTTTAAAGTAAATTCTTAAACTGGAATATTCTGGGTTATCCAAGTAATATAAATTTAGATTCCAACCTATAACAGCAGACTTGTCAATATAAATTCTTAATGAAATCAACATTTTCTGTTTCTTAGAGGAATTGTCTTGTTCTCGTCTGTCTTGTTTTGTTTTCATAGGATCCCAGGGCCAGATCGTCAAATTTCTTTGTCTGCTCTCTCTGCAAGAAGTTTTTCTAGACCACCAACATTGTAGTCCAGCAAGGACCTAATTATATGCAGAAGTTTTGTGTCCCACCCTGTCCCTCCTTATAAGGACTCAAACCCTAGCGCAGGCTCCCTGCATGGTCTTGGAACCTCAGCTCTGGGACACTAAGGTACTATCAAGGAAGCCTTGACTTCAGCCTTTACCACTCTAGGGTTCCAGTCCGTCTCCAGTTCATTCTTCCTCTTGCAACTGCTCATTTTCAAGGATATTTGCTAGAGTTTATCCAGCATTTCTAAAACATGCATGTGTATGTTTACTTTGAAGAAATGACCATTTTCTTTCTAAGTGGTTGCTCTCAGTTATGGCCTTACAGTGGATAAGATTGGATTACTTGGCATCATCAAGACTTTAGGATTAGTGTATTTGATAGACAAAAGAATATACCCCAGGATATCATTTTACATTTCTTTAAGTAAATCAGTTTTTCATGGGTTTGTTAGAAGCATATTTTTTTCCTTTGTCCATTTATTGAGACGATTTTCTGCTGTTTCACAAAAGAGGAAATTCGATTTTTACTCTCCTATCTTATTGAAGTACAGTAGTACTATATACTTCTCATATTTAATAATATGTACAATTATAATTTAATGTGTAATTTAATAAAATTTGTAAAATTTAATAAAACGTTTTATATGTTTACACCCCTGAAATATTTTTACAGCATTGAAGATAATGAATATTTACACAATTGCCACAAAGATGAATTTTTACAAGTCTTTCTATTTCATCTTGGTTTTTTTCAATTTAGATAGTTGTTCTTTTCAGTATACAGAATTTTAGTTTCTCTCAGCCAAATTTGTCAGTAGTTTAAGCAAAAGGATTTTCTCTTTTCTTATTCTTTCATTGTAAATACTGTACTCAAAAACCCCTACTTCACAATGGTTTACAGTCTCATCTTCTTTTATTTTGTTTTTGTACAATTTTTTTTATATTTCTTGGGTTTTTTGGCAATAGCCTAACACACTCTATATGATGACAGACCACATTTTAAGTTAACCAAGACACCAAAATGTGCAGTCTCATTTAATACAAGTTACTGAATTAGATCCAAGTAATTACCTCTTCTGTGAGATTAGCTGGCAAACCAGATAATAAATTAGCGAGGATTCTGCTTCTGTTAACAAGCCTGTAAGGAACATATCTTAGTTCTAATTTGAGATCTATGTTTGGAAGCTTTCCTTTCTAATAAGTCCATTTGAAAAATGTGAAGTTACATATTATTTTATTAACTGTCTAGTTGGTTATTGTTTTATTTCTTAACTGACAACTAAGTTCAATCAAAACCTCAGAAAAATCTAGACAAAAATAAAGGAATAAAGTAATAAAAATATCAAAAAGCCATCACAATATAAAATATATTAACTTAAGGTTCATTCATTTAACTATAAACATCTCAATTTTATCTTTGTTTGTGGCTGAGTAATACCCCATTACATAAAAAACAAACTTATCTTTTTTATCTGTTCATGGGTTGGGTTACTTTCAAGATTAAGCTGTTACAAACTGTGCCACTCTAAACATGAGTACACGTGTATCACTGCGGTATAATTCTTTGCAGAAGATCCCAAGAAGGGGACTAGCTGGGTCAAATGGGACCTCTACTTCTAGTTTTTTGAGGAATCTCTACACTGATTTCCACAGTGATTGCACAAGTCTGCATCCAACCAACAGGGAAGGAGTGTTCCTTTCCCCCCCGAGTCCCACCAGGATTTGTTATTAGTTTTTTTCTTGATAATAATCATTCTTTCTGGAGTAAGATAGAATCTCAACATTGTTTTAATTCACATTTCTCAAATAACCAGTGATGTTGAACATTTTTTCTTATATTTACTTACCATTTGTACTTCTTCATCTGGGAAGTGTGTATTCACTTCAGATGACCATTTTTGGATTAAGTCTTTGAATATGGAGGGTCTGATGTTTTCCAGTTCTTTATATGTTCTAGATATGAATCCTTTGTCTGAAGAATAGCTAACATAAGTTTTTTCCTACTCTGTGAGCTGTCTTTTTACTTTGTTGGTGATTTCTTTTGCTGTGAGAAACCTTTTCAATAAAATGAGATCCCAGTTGTTGATTCTTTGGGATAGTTCCCCGTGCAATCAGGGTTTTGTTCATAAAGGCATTGACTACACCTGTGTCTTCCAGAATTCTACATATTCTATCTTCCAGCAGACATAGTGTTTCTGTTTTAATATTTAGATCTTTGATTCATTTTTTTTTTTAGTTCAGTGCATGATAATAGGTATGGGTCTGGTTTTAGTCTTTTCAGGTGGAAAGCCATTTTTCCCAGCACCGTTTATTTAAAAAGCTAGCCTTATTCCATTGAACATGTTTGGTTCTTTTGCCAAAGATCAGGTGGCTGAGTGCATTTGGAGTTGTTTCTGCATTTTCTAATCTCTTCCTCAAATCAGTTTTTTTTTTTTTTTGGCCAGTACCATTCTTTTTTTATTATAGTAGCTTTGCAGTATAATTTCAAGTCAAAGATTTTGATGCCCCTGCCTTGCCTTTGTTGCCCAGAATTGCTTTTGCTATTCTAGGCCTCTTTTGATTTCAAATAAATTTTAGGAATGTTCTCTCTAGTTTTATGAGGACTATAATGGAGTATTGCTAAGACCTAAAGATAAAATTGAGACATTATAGCTAAACGGATGGATCTTGAGAACATAATCATAAGTGAAATAATTGTACACACATGTAAATATCACATTATCTCTTTGATGTGAGAAACTGAAAATGAGAGTAAAAATATAAATGTACAATAGATATTGCAAAATAGGAAAAACTGTTCAAAAAGAAAAGGGAATTGAGTGAGGAGGGGAAAGGAAGGAAGAGAAAGAAAAAAATGATAAAAGAAGGGTAAAATTAAAGCAGAGCTTTGTGAATGGGGAGGGGAAGAGAACTTGAAAGGAGGAGATGGCAATGGGGGAAAAAAGAGGAATCAGGAGATATCAGGTACAGGTACAAACTCCCTATAATGAATGTGGTCGTTATGTGTACCTAAATTGTACCAATAAGCTTAAATAAATTTAAAAAAATAAAATACATGAACAAAATAGTGAAAAATGAGAAAATGTACCTATAGTAGACTTAGCTTTTGATTTGAAGGCAGTATTTAAGGAATGATTCCTTTTGAGCATTTCCTGTGAATCTCATCGAGGCCCTGACTGCTGCCTATTCTGGCTTAGATATGGACTTTACACTTACAATGCTTCATTTTGACAGAAATAGTAATTTGAATGAGGTGAGCCCAGGTAAGTAGTGCCATCTTTAATGAGTGTATTAGCAAATTCAAACTACTTAATATACCCAGACACAGTTAGAAGTTTTGATTCCTCTATTTTGTGTGTGGCAGAGGTGGGGGAGGTTACATGGCACTGCCAGCATAGGGCAGCAGTTATATGGGGCTAGAAAAAATGTGATATTTTGGGAGAAGATATGTTGACAGATGTGAGCCTCAATTAACCTACTCTAGAGATTTGTGTCCACTTAACTTACACACAGAAATGTTTTTCTTCCCACTGTTCAAATCAGAAAATGAGGGTAAGACAGGAAGGGGAAAAGGCAGAAGAGAAAAATGAATGGAAGGCTGTCACATCCAGATAGAAAATGAAACAAAATAGAAAACAAAGCCAGGCATGGTGGTACACACCCATAATCCCAGCACTTGGGAGACTGAGGCAAGAGGATCCCCATGAGTTGGAAGCCAGCCTGGGCTACCTACTGAGTTCACGACCATCCCGCACTGCAGAATAAAACTAGCTCAAAACCGTCACCACTAAAAGCAATAAATCAATAAAATAAAAATAGGAAGAGATAGCTTAAGATAAGAACAGAAATGGAAAGTAAAAAGATCAAGAGGGAAGAAGAAATCCGTAAGGACTCAGAATTAAAAGAAAGAATAAAAGAGGAAGCAATGTTAATACCTGAGAGATCAAGTGTGGGTAAGAAGGCTGGAAAACTGAAAAAAGGAAAGAAATTGTATAGAATCCAGTGCTGAAAAGATTGACAGAGGTTTATATCTCACTTGTACGATCCTCCCCATGGGCCTTACCTTTGTTCCCAAGTAAATACAAGCAGAGAAGTGCTTAAGTTGCTATAGCAAGCACCCACAGGGGACACCGTTTTGGAATGTTACAAGAATAGTTCTCTTAGAGTAGCTTTCAAATTCTATCAGATATGTACAAGATTGTTTGTGGCTTTGGTTGGCCACAAAAGTTCTTTCTTATGAATTTTTTGCTCACTGTTAGTCCTGAGCACTACAGAGCGACTTTCTGCCTTAAAATAAGGTTTTAAAGCTTTCAATGAAAAAATAAATTTCATTTAGATTTGCAACTGCACAAATATAAACAAAATACAAACTTGAATTTTTTCCTGTGAATTTCTTGTTCAAATCCTTTTAATGTTTATCTAGAGTTGGAAGAGGATAAGAATGCATTTTTCTATTGTATAAAATAGACTATTACAATAATTCGTTCAAAAATACAGACTTTTTTGTTAGATTTCTAGTAAAGGACTTGTATTTGCTCCAGCGATATTTTCACACAGAGCAGCTCTAAAGAAGAGCACACTGTTATCTCTTCTGTATTAGGCAGGTGTGCTTGCTTTTCAAAGCAGGTCTAGATTAGCAAACTACGCTGTAAGTTAAAATCACTAAAAACAAGCCTTGTTTGTCATACATTTCATAAAAGTGAGCAGAAATGTATTCTTTTCAAGGAGGAATAGGAAATCTAACTTCTAATTTGGGACTGCACATAGACACAGAGCTATTTTACCTCTTTGCCAGTATTATTGGAGTCTTAAGCCATATGTTCCTGGCTTTGGTTCATAATATTTACACCAGTGGTGATATGATCAAGTCTCAGCACAGTGTGCCCTGTTCAGACTTCATCCACCAACTCTGTTTTATTTCAGAATATGTTCATCACATTAACTCACATGACTTAAAGAAGCTTTTTATAGCACGGGCAGAAATACTATTCCGAGCTAAGATTACAGAAATAAGATTCACTCTTCTACTTGGGGGGGGGGGAAGTGAATTAAAATAATAGTATTGAGAATAGAAGCAACATTTGTGAATCAATATATTTTTATCTCTCCTAAAGTGTAGAATTTGAATATATTTCCTACCCTGGGTTCTGGCATCTGAATTATTTCCTCTCCTACGTGTTCCCATATCCCACGCACATCCTCTAGCCCTCAAATGCCAATGAACCGAGAGAGGGAGATTGCATAGAAATCGAATGCTGTCTCTGTCCCAGCTCCTCTGAAGCTCAAACTGAGAGGCAGAGAGCTAGCAGCAGTTGGCTCAGAGTGCTCTGTTCCTCTGCCACCACGAGGCAGGTGAGTGATGGCTTCCTTTCAAGTCACAGGGAAAAACAATGATGTTTGGAACAAACCAGTAGGCATGGCTTCCCACTCTGTTTTTTACTCCTTACCTAGCATGAAAACTTCTAAAGATGTGAGCCCATAGATGAAATTAGTAACAACCCAACGTCTACAGCTTCAAGTTCTTTGTTTCACAGTCTGCCTTTTTAAACCCTGAGTTTATGTCACACCTGGGGACAATGCTTCTTTGCTGGTCCAAACTTTAGTCAGACGCCTGTCCCCTCCCTTAAGCCTATCTGTGTGCTTCTTCATGAAATTCAATTTTATCAAGAACTGTGCCAAAGTTAAACGAGAACCCCCCTCCCAATATCTGATCATTTTAGGTATCTGATCAGCAACCTTCCCTCCACTGTCTGCCCTGATGATGTCTGATCACTTTGGTTTTAGGTGGGTTTAACCAGAATCAGTTACCCATGGTGTTCCCTCTTAGGTTATCCCTGCCTATTCCTTGGATATAATTTCCTGCTTGTCCAGGCTGGTATTCAGAGCTCAGCACAATCCCATCCCAATGGTCCTAAATAAAATCTTCCTCATTGTGCTTTACTGAGTATCACTGAAAAATTTATTTCTTTAACATAGTTTGATTTGATTTTTAAGATCACCATAGACTATGACATATCACACTGACCTCTCAAAAGCTCTTAAAGAACAAATGGTGTTCACAAGTCAGAGAATTCAAGCTAAAAAATGGCAGCAACCTCACAGGTTTTGAAAATTAGTTTTCAAAAGAAAATTTACTTGTCTGGCTAGTTGGGAAATGGAATAAGCTCAAATGCAAGATTCTTGATTTTTAATCCAGTATTATTTCCATTTTAATACATATCCTTTCTCTAGATCAACTAGAAGGCAACCCACTTGGAATATAAGTCATTATGGCCTGTACATGTGATTTGATTCAATAACAGCAAAGTAGAACTTAATAACACTAAGTTCTAATAAAATAGTTATAATTATCTTATTAGGTCATAACTGAAAGTGATGTTTTCTGTTATTTTTAGATCTGTCATTTAATTTATCAGAGACCAACCATTCTCTAGCAGGTTTCATCTTTGCTCTAATACTTACAAACATATTATATCAATAAAAAGGGAAAAGAAAACAAAGAGAACAAGAAGATAAAAGGCCTAAGATAACTGAGGAAACTATGGATAGAGTTATTTGTCAAAATCATGTGCTTTGAAAAATAATCAAATGTGTGCTAATCCTGCATCTCTTAGTTGTTACACTAGGTTGGCTTTCCCAGGGACACAGTGATTAACAATACAGTAAAATAGTACTGGACAGCAGGAAGAAGCAACTTGAATTGAAAATTTCAGCCCAGCCGGAAACCGGGATGGCCAGGGAATGACTGTCTCTCTTGTGTCTGTCTCCTTCACCTCACACTGAGACAGGTACCTCGTATCTCATCAGTCAACACTAGGTTTGTAAATGAATAAAGAGAAATAAATTCCCACATAAAACTCAGTATATATTAACTGTGAAGAAGAAAAGTCTTATTTATCACCTCTATTGCCCTGTCAATGAAAAATTAGTTTTTCTGACAAAGTTAATAATATTATTCATAACAAACCACTTTGACTTCTAGATTTTTTTTAATTTTAAAGAGAATAAAACAAAGCAAAACAAAACATAACAAAGCAAAGCAAAGTAAAACAATGCAAATAACACAGGATTTCAGAAAAAGACAACAGGGAATCAACAGTGGCTACCATAATGTCTCTTGTCTTCTTCAAAATAGTTGTCCATACCTTCACACACAATATGTTAATACACATCAAAATAGTATAAAAGCAATCAAAACAAAAGAATGAGAGCCTTAAAGGCTTTCAAGACCAGGCACTAGGAATAAAGATAGGAAAGTAAGAGGTTAAACTATCATTATTTGCAGATGACATTATATTCTACATAGAAGAAAACTCCATTGAAAGACTTCTAAATGTAATAACCAAATTCAGTAGTGTAGCTGGATACAAAGTCAACACTCAAAAATCAATAGCATTCCTGTACACTAACAACAAACCCACTGTGAGAGAAATTAGAGAAACCACACCTGTCACAATAGCATCCACAAAAATGAAATACTTAGAAACCATTCTAGATTTTATAAACCTTGAGAAAGTGACACAATTTGTCAACACACATTTACTGAGGGATTTTGTTTTTGCCTTTTGTTTTAATTTTTGTTCAAGACGGGGTTCAAAACCCTGAGCTACATCCACCACTTTTGCTTACCTTCTATTTTGAGACAGGATTCCTCCTAATTCCCCAGGCTGGGCTCAAATCCACAACACTCCTGCCTCAGCCTCCCAAGTAGCTGGAATTGCAAGCATGAATCATGGTGCTAAGGTTGGATATTCAGCGTGACTGAGAAAGGAATCTACACAAGAATTAGAAAAGGGAGAAAAGTAGAATATGCCAGTGGCTGGTAAATACACGGGCTGGTGGTTGTTGCCACGGCTTCAGGGCAGACACCTGTAAATCATTTCAGTGCTGAGGCAGTGGGTCCTCCATGGCATGTTTGTGCAGCTTCTATACTTCCCAGTGTCCTGAATTCTTTTTTTGGTGGTGGTGGTGGGGGGGGGGAACGGGTCAAACTCAGGACCTAGTGCTTGCCAGGCAGGCACTTATGCCACTGAGCTAAATCCTTGCCCCCCCCCCAGTGTCCTGAATTCTCATGAAAAATTTTTCTTGCCTTGGTTTCCCCACCTCTTGCAATGCTTTAGTAAGGTTCTTACTAAAGTATTGGTTCCCTTCCTATACAAAATACCTAGCAGGGTATTTGTTTTCCTGAATGCAATCATGACTGAAAAATATTTTGGTAGTTTCCAAATATTTTCAGTTTGAATAGAGTTTAAGGTCTGTGAAGTTAGAACAGACCTCAGAAATCATCTAATTCAATCTTTAGTGCTGGGTTCAATTTCCAGTGCAAAAAAAAAAATTAATTTCCAACCCTGTGGCAGTAATACTTTGAAATACAAGTTGTGATCAACAAATATGGCAAATGTTTAAAAACTTTATAATTACACTAAAAGAAACACTGCCATTTGTCTCCCTCAGAATATTCCACCCACGTCAAAAAACA
This sequence comes from Hydrochoerus hydrochaeris, assembly GCA_004027455.1. Lineage (NCBI taxonomy): Eukaryota > Metazoa > Chordata > Mammalia > Rodentia > Hydrochaeridae > Hydrochoerus > Hydrochoerus hydrochaeris. Next base: position 127,456 of record PVLA01005480.1, read on the forward strand.
CGCTCATCCTACTGTTCCCGCCACTTTCTGGAGCAGTTCTAGAAGTCTTCTTCCTGGAAAGTCTTCAGGGCCACCTCAATGTCCTGACTCAGTTCAAAAAGTCAAAATGCTCAGGCTGCTTCTGCAAATAAAGCGCGGTGGCCGTCCTCATGTACCTTAGCCAGCAGATCCAGCATGCAAATTCCAGCTCTTCCCCAAAGTCAAAATGACCATGAAAAGTAAACATTTTGAATTGATTCAGGGCATCTAGGCGGCCACAAGAATGCTACTCAAGAGCTCAGGGAAGAAGACTTTCAGAATCCCTTCAGAAGTGGCAAGAATGGTGAGAGGTGTGTGCTAGAAGTGAGAGGGAATGGTTTAAGGGAAGGTAATGACAACGTGCTGCTTAACGTGCTAATATTTTAGACATTCACTGTATATTTTGATCACACCTCCTTCCTATCACACTGATAGTCTTTGCATGAAAAATGATTTAGAAAAACCAAAAATCAAACATTTTCAAGGGTGAGGAATAATGCTCAGTTTTGAACAATGTACCATAATATGTTACATGATATTAAAATTAGAGTATGATTAGAAAACTTTATCATAAAATAATGCATGAATGTGATTTTAAACATCAAAAGCAGTCAAGGATATGACTTGAGCAAAAGTCCTCCATGGATCTATAAACAATCTTGAGAAATAATATCTTTAATGGCCCCATGTTTAGTGCCTCAAAGCAGATAAGGAAATAAGTTCATTTCAAATAGTGATAATGCTGTGCAGAAAACAGAATAATACAAAGAGAGAAAATGCTCAGTGCGTCGGCAGTGGAGAGGCTAAAGTGATGAATGACGTCCTCCCTAGGAACTGGTATTTGATTCGAAGCCAGTTTGATGACATCAAGACCCTAAGGGGCAGGAGTGGTTAGGCAAAGGCCTATAGAGCTAGAGTACTGTAAATGAGGGGAGCGAGGTATCGGAGTTTCGGGCCCAGCAGGCATTGGAATTTTGTTCTATGTATGCAAGAAAACCATTGAAACATTTTAAGGGTAAACATAATATTCAGAATTGTGCTTTTCAAACAGATCTCATAATACTCACTGAACTCAACCTGGCTAGGGAAAATGCAAAACTATATTAGAGTTTCCATTTTAAATTTATGACCATAGCCCCAAACTTCGGTGACTTTAATGCCTCCCCCAGGACCTGTAATACTTCCCTAATCATTACCTCCCGCATTCTCCCCTCCAACCTCAAATCTGCACGATGCCCACTCCCGATGGAGGCCTTGCTACATCACTGAGAAATTCAACCGGCAGAGGAAATCTCCACAGATTTTCCTCACCCCTACCAGCATCTGTACCCTATTTACTGTCTTTTCTTGATTTCATAGGGGAACTAACTGCGGAGCTTCCTAAAAGTCATTCCGCACTTGTACCCTACATTTCATTTCTTTTCGTCTCCTCATGGACATGCTTAAGCACATCTACATTTCTAATATTCTCATTGTTTTCCTGGCTGCTGGACTGTTACCTCAGCATATAAATAGGCTCTTAACTCTTTTATCTTAAAACACGGTATTAGTCACCTTTCCCCTTGCTGGGCACAATGCCAGACACTCACGATTTAAATGCGAAGAGGTTCATTTTACTTGTGTTTTCAAGGAATCCAGTCCCTACTTGGCTGACTGTAAGGCCGGAGCTTCGCGGTGGAGGATGCGATGGAACACGCTGCTGGGCTCACAGTGGCAGGAAGCAGTGCGGGCAGCAGTGCAGAGTGAGGCCTCCAGGACCCACCCGCTCTCCAGGACGCCCCACACCAAGCAATTCCACAGGGTCAGGCCTTAGCGTCACACCCCTGCTCTGACCCAATTTTTTCACTTCCTTTTGCAGCAACATCTCCCAAAAGATTGGCCTGTATTACTGACCCTTTCCAATACACTTTCCAGTCACGCTTCGGTCCTGTCCTAATCCTCAACTCTCCACCTTCCATCCTTACGCTGAACCCACACTTCCCAGGTGCCCCGTGCTGCCTATGTTAGAGCATCTAATGCCAGTTCTCGGCTTTCAAACTCTTCTACCAGACTGGGCCTCTCACGCCTTAGGCCTCTTTCTTTCCTTGGCTTCACAGACTCCATTTTCCTTCTGGCCTCAGTTTCCAAAGCTTTTTTCCTTTAAACCACGCATAAAGAGAATATATACTTCATGATACATTTAAAATATAAAAACTAAGAACAACTAAAAAAAATTTTTTTTTTTTTTTTTTGGTCTCTGGAATCGAACTCATGACCTCACACTTGCCAGGCAGGTGCTAAGCCTCTGGGCTATATCCCTGGCCCCTAAAATTTTATTTTGTATACACTTGAGTTTCTGGGGGGAAATTAAACTCATGTATTTTTTTATATACATAAACAAGTGCTGCTTTCATAATTTATTCCTGGTGCACAGGTGAGGAGGCTGGAACTCAGAAGTGAAAGAATTTACTCTAGCTCTCAAACAGTTTGGTGAGGGCACCATTAATGGGCTTGCCTGTTCTGATTTCAGAGATTTAGACTGAAAAACTCAGTGATACTAACACTGGGTTCAGTCAGGTGTAAACCTTATTTATTAACTTTGAGAATATTCGGCAAAATTTAACATCAATTCCTGCCGTGAGTCGTATTGGTTCTTGTCCCTCTGCATTAAATACTGGCCCTCACTGTCTATTGACCCCATCCTTTGACTTTGACACTTAAGAGCTTCTGTGCTCCATATATGGGGTGGGGGGCGGGCACTTGGCCCAGGAATGAATGTGAAACAACAAGAGGTTTCCATTAGCGAAGCGATAGTGTCTGGCCATTGATTTTCCCTTTCCCCAAGAAAACTGCCCAGCCTTGAGGGAGCTCCTTGCCCAAACTGCTTTTCCTGGTTTTTGTTTGTTTGTTTGTTTGTTTTTTCCCCCTGCTTTTTACTCTTACACTGATATCCTAAGTAAAAGCCTGAGAGTCCTTGACTTCGGTGCCACTCCTGGGAGTCTCCCGACTGCGGAGCGCTCTCCGCTGAGACAGCCCCTCTGGGCTCTCAGGGATTAAGTCTCCCCTCTGAGTAGTCCTCTGTCCTCTGTGGCCTCACTGTGGCCTCCTGTCACAATCTGCAACCTTTGTTCTCTCAGCTTCCACATTCTACTCCACACAGGCTGTAGCATTTCTTAGGCATGAAATGTTCTTTCATAGTATTTCACTTGTATTACGATTACACTCTTATCCTAAGAGAGTAGCCTTCCTTCTTTGCCTACTGAACAGTTGCTTTTCTCACAAATTAAATACCTTCCATTCTTAGATAAGCCATTTCCAAAATTCCTATTTGGAATTAATTCCTATCTGCTCAATGCAACCATCTGAGGTCATTGGGATTTTTAATAGAATGACTTTTTAATTCTTTCTGCTGCCATTCCTTATGCTCCATACCAAATTACTATTACTTGAAAAATTAGAAATGTACTATCCTGTGTGTATTTTTATCTATTACCAAGGAACACATAATATAGCATGTTCACTTAATCCCTGTTGAATTAAATCTAGTAAAACATAATCTAGTAATAGCAAATTCTTAATGGGTTCCATGACATGGAATTTTCCTAAACAGTTCTTTTACATTTTTCAAGTTAATTTAAAATCATAATCTACTACTAGTATGCTACAATTGGCATACTTTTTCCTCTTGCAAGTTACAGCCATGTAAACATACCATTTGATGATCCAACTTATTGCTACTATTGAAATTTGGGTGATTAAAGTCTTATTTTAGATCCTACAACTTCCAAATAAGGGTATTTGTTAAGGGTAGGAGAAATCAAACCGTCATCTACTTGTTGCTGTAGATTAGCAGAGATGAGAGTGTCAGGTCGGACTAGGTACTCATAATTTAATTCTACATTTGTTATACAATATCCCAGGTATACCGCTGTTTCTGCCACTACCAAGAGCTTGTGAGTCAGATCTAGTAATCTCATGCTTCGCATGTACAGGCACGTCTTCAGTAGCAGAACAAGAGCCAGCATAAATGAATCCATTGATCCTTTTCAAAATTCGACTACAGACCAATTTAAAATCAGATTTATTAGATGTTAAGTGCAGTGGTTGTACGAGCAAGATCAGTGACATAATTAAGGGTACTATCGAGTATTAGGAGGAAAATGACAGGGTATTTTTTTTCTTGTTAAAGAATAAGAAATAGTGGTTGGATAACAGTAATTTGGTTGCCCATGAAAGTACAAGTCACATTAATATTTAAGTCTCTTAATGGTCTCTAAATTCTGCCTACTTGGCACCGAAACTGTCTGACAGGTTACATAATGAAGTACTTCCAAGAAGGGCTTTCTTTATAACTTTTTATTTAGAGATGGCTCTCATACTCTCTTCTATAATACGTCACACTGACTCCTCACTACTTTTCTAAATAAAACCTCAAGGTAAATATCTCCTCTGGGAGAATATATAAGCTAGGAGAAAATCCCTTTAATTTGTATTTATAAAAGCACTTCATTTGGGAAAAAAAACAGTGCACGTTTATATGAGCAAATTAAAGACAAATGCATATAACCTAAGCTTGCTTTCTCTTTCTACACAGTCTGGATTGGTCAGATACCCTGTTACTGGGACCAAATAATTGATACTCTTGACTTAAAGGAAGAAATGGCTTATTTAACTTAAAGCTTCAGGGGATTCAGTTCATGGTAGCGGGCTTCATGGCAGGAACATCATGGTAGCGGAGCTTGGCAGAGGAATACTGGCCATCTCATGGTTGTCAGGAAGCAACATAAAGGAACAATGACAAAGAAGGAGCCAGGGGCCAAGGTCACATTTCCATGACCCACTAGACACACCCAGAAGTGTGCTTTACTAACTCCCTAAGAAATTTCCAAGGCATTCTAGTTTACAGCAAAGCTTAACCAACACATATACTAACCCTGAGTCAGCTTTGCATACACAAGCAGAATAAATCAATCATTTCAACATCTAAAGCATTTTCTTTCATTTAAATTCAATAGACAAATATCAGAATGGGCTCTTGATTCCATGACTCTTGGCTTATTCTATGCAGTATTAACTGCATATATTTCAAAAATCTCCATAAGAACCATTCCTAATTATTATATGGGCATCTCTGCTTTTAATACCAGACAGTTTTTCTTTTATTCTAAACACATTGCTCTTTATCCACATATTATTTCAAAATTTTTGACTTAAAAATCAGTGGTAAAAATCCCTTCACTGCATATATCCCCCAGTTTCCTGCATTGTCTTATTAGCCAAACCATGTTTCGTGCCTCCTTACTTCCTGGTTTCTCTTTTATTCATCTCTTGTTGCTCTCTTCAGTGGCTGGCACAGGAGTCACCTTTTATTTGAACTGTTGCAAGGACTCTTGGCAGTGCAGATGTACTGACTCTTTTAGCTTTTTCTGAATCCTCACCCCTCGGTTCCAAGCTTATGCAGTCCAATTTACTTCTTGTCAATTCTTCCTGCTTTCTTTCACAAATTCCTCCTTAGCTGTCCACAACAGGACACAAGAGGATGGGTGTGATGCCACCAGGTGCATCTGTAAAGGGTGAGTATGTGCTTGTCCTAATCTCTTCTCCCTGGATAGAGTGCAATGGTTATCTGGAGCCCACTGGGCTTTCTCGGCACCTAAGGTTGATCCATGTATTGAAGAGTGGGGGATTAATAAAAGTCATCTTTTATCTTTAAAAAAGTCATTAATAAGATCAGTCATTGCTGACAATAACATAGTCTCTCTAAAAGCCCTAAATTAATCACATTTCTGATGTTAATGTTTTGATATATTGGGTGTCTTGCTGTCCCCTTCTGGGACTAGCTAATTCCTAGAGGTAATTCGTACCTCGCCTGTGCCCAAATAACCCCACCGGTCCTCAGTCCACATTCCCAGTCTCCTTCCTTTTCCAATTCTCCCACACCAAGCCAACAGTTTCCTTGTCATAAATCAACCCAGAACCAGGTACCAAGCAGCTCTTAAGCCTGAAACCACTGGAATGAGCCATAGCTAATCCCTAAACTCTTTTCCCTGCCTCCATGCTCCTTCCCAGAAACCCCAGCAAGGGCCATGGCTTGTGCTTTTCCCTCCCTCCAGCCTCTTCCATGTCCCGATCACTTCCAGTGCTTTGGCATCTTGTGCTTCTCATTTCCACCCTTCTGGAGTGGCTGGAACCACAAGCATTCCTCTCAGTGACTTCAACCTTATCATGGAGTCACCAAGCCACCTCTAGAGGTAATGGCACATATCAGGGCTTGACCGTTTCACCTCTGAACTTTATTGACATGAGGAAGACATAAACAGCAATTGTGCTTAAGTCACCACTGTTTTCAGTTTTCTATCACTGACAGTCAAATATTCTTATATAGACATCCATCATTGTTGCATTCTATAAGCCTGTCAAACTGCCTACCTCAAACCTCCCTTTACTCTTAACTTGCTTTCTCAGATAACGTTACTATGATCTACACACAGTAACCTCAACCAGGAGCCCAGAAATCATCCTAGAATCCTTGTCTACCTTTATGTTCCACATGCAGTGAATCTCCAGGGCTTTTTTCTAAAATCTTACCCCACTCCCTAAATATTTCTCAAATATATCTGTTTTCTCTTTTACATATCAGTTTTCTCTGCTTTGCACTTGCTTCCTGTACAAATAAATAGTACTTAGAATAAAATACCAGTGACTTATTATGGCCAAAGAGCCTCTTACATGATCTTAAGTCTTACACTTTTACTACCGAACCACTTTTCTACTATTTTCTACTTTCCAGGCTCAATACCATCCTTTCTGTTTTGCAAAGATATTGATTGCATTCTCATCTCAGAGCCTGCACACCAGCTGTTCACCCTGCTTGGAGGAGTGATCCTTTCCTCAGGCTCTTCACATGGCTGGTTCCTCCTTCTTTGAGTAAATGCCATTTCCTCGAGGAAGTGTTTCTGATCGCTGTGAGTCACGTCAACACACACCCAAATGCACAACTACTCTCTATTGCATTATTATACCTTTTTTTTTCCTTATAGCAATTATCACATCTGGAATTTTCTCATTTGCGTATCAGTTACTAATTTGTGGTTCATCTCCCTTGTGAGATGACAAGCAAATTAAGATAGACTTAGCCAGTGTCTTTCACAGCTATGTCCTTTTTGTCCAGCACCTAGGAGGTATGCAAATATTTGTTGAATAATTGAGTCAATGTTCCATTTCTAATCTTCTCCCTCTTTAGTTACATCTTCCTTGCTGATGCTTCAGTGATCTGGACAGGCTATGAAGCCATACCAATAAAACCTTTTCAAGAATTCACCAGGAGGGCTGGGGATTTAGCTTAGTGGCATAAACACCTGCCTGGCAAGTGCGAGGTCATGAGTTCAAGCCCTGGTACTGCAAAAAAAAAAAAAAAAAAAAGAATTCACCAGGGATTCCCAAATTTTAGTGTTCTGGGCAACACCTTGAGATATGTGCACCTTAGATTCCAGACCTGCCCTTGAAAGACTATGACTTGGTATGCCCCAAATCCATCTGATATGCATTAAATGCATGTTTAAAAAGAACTCTAGGTGATTTCTGAAGCAGATAATCTAGGAAGACAGTAGAATATAATTTACATCCTTAATCTGGCCTACAAGATCTTCTAAAACCCAAGGTTTATCTGGCTTTGGGTCCATTTCCTACCATGTCCCTCCTGAATTTTCAGTATTTCAGTTCTTCAAACCACTCTGTTATTCTTTGCCTCTGAGCTTTTACTTCTGTTTTTCTTGGAGTAAGCATCGCTATAATAAACTTAGTTGAAACCCTTTAAACCCTTCCCAGCCCTAAGCAAGATGGTTAATAATAAGCGAGGTGCAGAAGTGGACGCTCCCTCTCCTCCTCACTCCATTCCCCATGCATGAAGCACTGCCTAAAGGAACGGTACCAGGGCTTGACCCACTAGGTCATCTAGCTGCCCCTACCATTTTGTAAGATTCAACTATTCCAGAAGTCACTAAAATCCCAGGAAAAACTCAATTCTATTCCAGAGTCCAGAGCCTCTACCTTGTTGTTTTTCATCTCTGCATAGCCATGTAGTAGAAGACTTGAACATCTGGTATCAGAGTCTCATTTCTAACTGATAATCCTCTTTTTGGCTCAAAACTAGCAGTGGAAATAATCTATTTACAAAATGTTATGAAAATCTGTTGGCACTGGAGAATTTAAAATTGCTTATTAAACCAGACCAACAAGTAAACAGCATCAGAAGTAGAATTCTCTCTTTTCCCAGGTCTATCTTTTCTCAGTTTCCATTGAAAATACAGTCTAAGATGAAAGCTTAAAGGCTAATGTTTTATTCGGAGTATACAATGTCAGCAAAGCAGAAGTGAGAGGTGAAGCAGTGAGCCAGAAAAAAAAAAGAAGAGAAAATTCAATAAGAGGGTTTAACAAGCTGGCTACAATTTCCTAGGCAATGCAGTTATAATTATTCAGTATCACGAGGCACCATTAATAAACTGTTCGTTGAATGAGCATCTTGAAAAGTCCATCCATGAAGAGGAGAGAAAGAATACTTCATCAGCACCATCCTCTTCCCTCATGTCCAATGAAAGTCATGCTTCCTCACCTGCAGGGTCTTTCCTGGCTTCGCAAACAGTAGGCAGCCGTCCCTCTAGGCAGTGCTTCATGCACGGGGAATGGAGTGAGGAGGAGAGGGAGCATCCACTTCTGCACCTCGCTTATTATTAACTGTCTTGCTTAGGGCTGGGAAGGGTTTAAAGGGTTTCAACTAAGTTTATTATAGCGGTGCTTACTCCAAAGATAAACAGACAAAGTAGAAGTTCCTGCTGGTAATTGGGTCACAGTGGGTCATCTCATGAGTGTGTGTGTGACTTGGGCCACATTTTTCTGGTTCTTTGCATTTCTCCTCTATTTTAGATATTGTGGGCATTATGCTTCATAGACCCCGGATCCAGATGATGTTGAAGTTTCTGGTTTGTTTGTTGTTTGTTTTATTTGAAAGAGAAAAAACAGTAAAAACAATGACATAAAATGTTAAAACATGATAGTAGGAGAGTAACAATGGTTAATACATTGCATATTGTTATCTTCAAAGCAGTTGCTCAGATTACACGGTATAGGCATGAAAAATTAAACAATATAAGCACAAACTTTTCTTTTCAATGAACTAATAGAAATTAGGAGAGTAAATAAGATCCATAACGTATAATACATATTGTGAAATGGGGAGAAACTGTCCAAAAGGAAAGAGAAACTAGGGTGGGGGGGAGAAGTTTTTGTTTTAAAAGGCATTCAGCATCAAACCTTATGTCCTCCTTCCTTCTGTATGAGTGATTTCAATTTTCTCTTAGTGCTTTAAGGCTCTGCAACAGTGATTTGGTCTTTCCTGTGTCAGAGACTTTTGCAGGTGGTTAAAATTTCAGTTAAATGCCCTAAAGCTTGGCTATCCATCTTTGTCTTACCCCATGCGTGCACAGCTCAGGGGTTAATCTGAGAAAAGTTCATGCAAGGAATTTAGAGGACAATTTCCTGGTTTTCTTCCCTCAAGGATTTCACCCTAAAGTCTTTGGCTCATTGAAACCCCTTTCTCTCATTCCTCTGGACCAAAAAAAAAAAAACCAGAATCTGCATCATTTTTAGCTGCATACAAATGCATAACCCCATGGCTAGGTTCTGCCCATTGTGTAAAATGCCAGGAGGGGAAAAAATTGTAAAGCCTCTCCCAACCATTTGAGTTCTCCCAGTTCTGATTCTTCTACACAATCCTGTGCCGGTAGTTTACCTCTGAGTCCTCATGATCTCTATTCATTTTGTTTTGAGTCCCCAGGTGTTATTGGCAGGTAGGACAAGCTGCAGTGAGCTTTGTTAAAAGGAAAATTCTTTAAACCAATTTAATAGAACCTGTTTGAGCAAAGCAAAGACAGTTTGTGAATCAGGCAGCTCTTAGAACCAGTGAAGATTTTAAAAACAACCAACAATGTGCCCCACCAGCGTTTATGGAAAAACAAATGAGGTATAGAACACTGCTTAATTGGTTATGGCTTAGTCAATCAACCACTAAATTGGTTATAGCTTAACTAGTTAACTGTTTGCAATCTAATTAGTTAATTGTCTACAGGGTTGTCTGCATCAAATTGAAGCTCAGTTATTGCAATTAGATTCTGTATTTGTTAAGTTGCGTTGGGTCCAGTCTGGTTCTCCAAGTTAAGATTCATGGCCTGTCACAAATTTTATTTAACAGATTAAACCACCACAAGATGCTCCACCTATCTTCCTGGCTGTTTGCTCAGTAAGATCTGGTGAAGAAATGAAAAAATCACTTCAGTTTTTTTCAAACACAAGGTGAATTCATTCTATGTGAATTGGTTTCCCAGGTCTGAGTAGCTAAACAGTGAGGTGATAAGTCAGGAACTGACAAGAGCTGAAGCTCCAACCACCTCTGAGGATGGAGGAGCTGCAGAAGGAAGTGCTCTCAGAGGACAAATGTGGGGCTGGAATATCAGATGATGCTCTACTGGACACAGGAGAGGAGCTCAGGAAGGCCGGGCTGCAGAGGACATCCACAGCCCAAGACAGAGTGGTTTGCAGGGAGATAAACGGGCTTCTCCAGGTGTCTCTCCCACCAGTGCTTCCCATTGGCCAAACTTTCCTAGCAGCCACCAGTGTGAGAGCCAAGGAAATAAGAGTCTCCTAGCAGAGAAAAGCAGGGCAAGGCAGGAGCCATGGTTTGAATGGGTCGGCAGGAAATCCAGGTATTGTCAATGTGAAAATACTAAAAGATGGCGCTTTCAAGGGGTGATTAGGCCACTTGGACTTCTCCCTCATGAATGGAATTAAAGCTCTTATAGAAGAGGCTTCCTGTGATGTTGGTCCTTTTGTCCCCTCCTTCTGCCACGCATTTTCTCTTCTGAGAACAGCAAGGCTTGGTCTTGGAAGTGGGGAGGAGGCTCTCAGGCAAAGACAGCACCAGCCAGCTCCTTGCCCTGGATGTTCCTGGACTCCAAAATGGTGAGAGACAAACTTTTATTCCTTGTGACTCTTTTTATAGTATTTTCTTATAACAACTCAAACGGACTAAGACGCTAGGAAAATGGATTGAAAGCACTGACTATCACATGTGGCATGCTAAATCCCAAGGATCTTATCTCTACCCGTAAATACTTGTGCTTCCTGTACTGGGGATTGAACACAGGGCCTCACACACATAGGCGAGTGTTCTACCACTGAAATACAACCCTAACCCTGCTTTTGCAATTTGGAGACAGGGTCTCACTCAGGTACCCAGGCTGGCCCAGAACTTGCCATTCTGCGGCCTCAGCCTCCCCAGTAACCAGTATTACTGATATAGGGGAAAGAAACTCCCAATTTACTAGATGTGTGGTAAGAGTTCATGTTCTCCAAATTGAAGAATGAATTTTAGGAATAATGAAGGGTAAGAGCAGAATAAATTTATTGAGAGACAGACAGCTTCTGTCTGAGAGAGACAGAAGGAGTTCTGAGTGGGTTGCTGAGGAGCCTGCCTTCTCTAGGGATTTTACAGAGCAAAACCATACGGCAAGGTGGGCCCAGGTTGGGGAAAAATGGGAACTCACAAGGCAAGCAGGCATGAGGAAGGACAGAACTATGATCAACTAGTAAGACTGCAAGTGTAATTACTCAGGTAATATTGATTAAATGGAGATCAAATGGGGAGGCAAACCACATAGCAAGCAGGCATGAATACAGAATAGGATCTTTGCTGCTGAGAGTTTGGGTCAGTGGCTCCTTTTGGCTTCCTCAAGGTGATTGACACCTACTTAGAATATCAATCCCTGAGGTTTATACTCTGGGTGTGGTTGCATTTGTTTTGTCTTTTGTCTTGAGATCTGACCTGCAGTGGAGGTGTCTGTCTCCTCCAAGAATGCAAGGTATCTGGCCTTCTGCACTGGCTCCTTCCAGGGTCCATCCCTGTCTGACTGCCTATAATATTTCTAATTGACTCAGCTGCCTGTACATTGCAGCCATACGCCAACACGGCCAGCTAATATGTTAAATTTTTGACTATCAAAATCTAGATCAAACACCATAGTCACACTAAGTCACTATTTCCCAGGCTCAGCCCAAACTTTTGATCTTCACCTTGGCTTCTACAGTGCTGAGATTACAGGCATGTGCTGTTTTGGTTATGAGAGCCCTGCGCTATGTCCTGAGAACAGGTATTGTCTCCAACTTTTTATTTTTGCTCCCAGCTGTTTTGGCCTTTTGGGATCATTTGTGCTTTTGTATGAATTTTAGCATTATTTTGTGTAGTTTGAGAAAGAATGTCAATGATATTTTGATGGTGACTATCAGTGTACAGATTATTTTGAGTGGTATGGGTATTTTAACAATATTGATTCTTCCATTACACAAGTATGAGGGGTCTCCATTGTGTGTGCACCTATACACGTGTGTCTCATTTTATTTCTTTCATCAGCATTTTGTCATATTGATGTAGAGATCTCTTATTTACTTTGTTAAATTTATTCCCAGAGCTGGGGGGATATCTATTTGTGAATTGGATTTCTTTCATGACTCCTCAGGAAGTTCATCATTGGCGTATAGAAATGCAACAGATTTTTGTGTATTTGTTTGGTATTCTATAACTACTGAATTTATCAGTTTCTAATAGTCTTTTGGTGGAGTCTTTAGGTATCTGTCTATGCAGAATCAAGTCTTCACTAAAGGATAATTTGACGTGACCTCTTCCTAATCGTATGCCTTGTATTTCTTTTTCTTGCCTACTCATTCTGATTCAGACCTCCAATACCATGTTGAGTAAGAGTAATAAGAGTAGACATCCTTATCTTGTTTCTTGTTTTAGATTTTCCCTATTCGGTATGATACTGGCTGAGTTATATTCTTCAACAAAAGTTTTTTCAAGGATTATAATCATGAAAGATAATGAATTTTACCAAAGACTTTATTCTGAAGATATTTATATTGATTGTCATATGTTGAGCCATCCTTGAATCTCTCAGATGAAGACCATGATAAATGATCTTTTTGATGTGCTATTGGATTCAATTTTCTAATATTTTGTTGAAGATTTTGGTTATCATCTGTACTCTCTTATATCTTTTGGAATTTTCTCACAATCATTCCTTTGCATTTTCCTTCAATAGTTTGGTCAATATCCTCTTCTTTGAGGTTTGCTGCTAGAAAATTATTGTGTTCTCTGAAGGTACCATGTAACTTTTCTTGTACCCCTAGGTTGGTATTTGCCCATTTGGTGGATCAGTTGACTACCAATGTTATAAAGGGCTTTCATAGTACCGTGAACATATGTCTTGTAGTAGTAGTTTGATAGACTCTGTTGGCTGTGGTTCCAGTTGCATACCAGGGTGTAGTACCCCTCTAGCTTCTTCAGCTGTAATTGATGGGCTTGTGTACGGCATGAGGGGCAGCAGACTATAACCGTCTATCTCCGAGGACCATGCAGATCTAGGAACACTCTAGCTTCCCACACCTGTTCTGCAAGCTGAACAACCTGTCCTCTATAGTTCAAGGCACTGGTCAGTTTTGATAGCTCGGTTCCCAATAGCTGGTCTGGGTTTGTTGGGATCATGAGACTACAGCCTCCTTTGCTAATGTGGAGACAAGAATGTGAGGCCCACAGATGGGGATGTGCAGAAGCACCTGATGCCTGGAGTGGCATGAATCTCAAAATGGCAGTGGGGGACAGCACCTCAGGTCCTGAAAGGTGAAGACAGTAACATTGAGGGTTTCTTCTCCAAAGCAAAGCTACTGTATGGATTCTATTTAGCTCCTGAATGGGACTCCAAGCTGTGAGGACTCTGGAGCTCTGCATGGCTAGGATTGCTGGCATCCATGGTGATGCGGTCTGCTGGGGCTCTCTCTTTTCCCCTTTCTCCTGCAGTGGGGAGCCCCCGGGCTGGGGAGCTGGCTCCATGGTTTTCTAGATGCCTTGTTGATCTTGCTATGCTTCCATCCCAGGTTCCTGTGTCGCGAAATGTTTCTACCTCTTCCTCACTGAGTTACGGGGCTCTCCCTCAGTCATTCACCTCAAAATGCAGCTCTCCACCTGTTTTGATTCTGCTTTGTGGAGGAGGAGGTGGCAGCAAGTGCCAACCATCTCTGTTTTGCCACATTAGAATCTCCCTCAAAGTGTTCTTCTAATACAACCAACTTGCTTACAACAATATCCACTATCATTTAAAAAATGTTAAACACATAATATTACAGTGAATGCATAGTCATGTTTATAGCAGAGCAATTCATAGTAGCAAAATCTTGGCAGTAGCTTGTATGTCTATCAACAAATAAATAGATAAAGAAAATGAGATATTTATACACAAGGGAATACTACTCTGCCATAAAAAGGAGAAAGTTAAGTCATGACTAGGAAAATGTGTGCACCTTGAAACTAAAAGGGTAAGAGAAAGCAGACACACAAGCTTAAATATCACATGGTTTTTCCTATATGAGAAGCCCAAAAAATAATTAAAGAGCCAAAGCTTAATAATAGGAAATAGGGAGATAAACTTTTTTCAAGTGGTAAGGGGACCAAGAGACGGGGGGAGGGGGGAGGAGGGGACAGAGAAAGGAGTGAAGATGTGGCCCTGTGCGACTCCACACGAGGAAGGGAGACACATGCACTGCAAACACGGACTCGGGAAAAATCCTTTGTTACACAGAGAATTTTAACCAGGATCAAATTTTCTGAAAGGAAATAAATGATAATGGAAAACAGAATGAAAGCTGTGTTTTCATTACATCCTATTCCTGTCCTCCAAGGTAAATATTATATAAATCAGCAAGGCTCTAGTCCTAAGGCCAAATTTCATTTCTTAGTGCCAAAGACCAAGTGCTTTAAAATGTTCACTCCAAAAAGTCTTTTTATGTATAAAGTAAAACACAGGAATAAAACACTAAAATATCTTAGAAAGTAAGGGTTCCTTTAGTTAAGAATGTAATCTCTCAAGTTAGAATCACGCTGTGTAATTTTAGACTTCGTAATGCAATTAACGTTTCCAAACGTGCCAATAGCTCCCCACTCCCCACCATCAGCGAGGGAGGGACACAGGTTCATGGACAGGGCGGTACCACAGCCAGTGTCTGGTCTGGCTGCTGGGCAATGACATGAGAATAGCTCACCATTAAGTAGCTCTAACTTCACCCTTTATTACAACTGTGTCCGCCGTGACCTGCAGAACAGCCAGGGCAAGAAGTAGCTGATAATTTGTCTTTAAGAATAGATTTTCCTTTAGACACAAACCCTGTCATAATAGTCAAACTGAAAACAATGCGTGCATCCCTTCTGACAATTTTTGGTGATATAGATACATCTGAGTAAGCATAAACAGTGCAGAAAGTGTTCAGAGCTGACATGAACATTTCCAGGAAAACCCATAAACTCGCCTAGATGCCTTCGCAGAGGTAGTCTGGTCAATGCAGACTTGCTTCGCAAGGTGTCATTTATCCATTTTATCATACACAGGAAATGGCATCATTTAGTGAAAAATATTCTCTTAGGATATAAAACTACGCAAAAAAAAGTGGAAAGGTTCATAAATTGTAATTGCTTCAGTAGATTCTACCCAACTGTAGTGGGAGAAGAATGGAGAGAAATGGAAAGAACAAGGGAAGAATTTCAGGGGAGGGAGGAGGAAGAGAAAGGGGAAAAATTTAAACAATACATGCTTTTTTCTTCATAACCTTAGTTCTATTTTATCTTGACACTGTCTATGGCTAATTTGATTACTTCAAATTCATGTGGATCTTATGTAAGAAATATAAAAAAATTTTAGAACAGAATGAATTGATGAAGGAATCATCACAGTATGGTTCAGTATCCATTGAGTTCAGTATCCACTGAGTCAGAGACCCTGAAATCTGTAGCTATTTAAATCCTTTATGTAAAATGTTGTATTTTCATATAACCTAAGCATATCCTCTCTTATACTTTGTCACCTCTCAGTTACTCAGTTATAATGCCTCACACAACATAAATGCTATGTGAGTAGTTGTTATACTGTGTTGTTTAAGGAATAATAAAAAAAACTCTATGCATCTTCAATACAGCCATGTTTTTTATCAGTAGCTGGTTAAATCACAGATGCAAAGTTCAGAGATATGGGTGGCTGACTGTTTATTTTGCATTGATTATGGTAGTCAAATGTGATCACTCATCTTCCCTAGGAACCATTATGATTTCAATTGCTTGGGCATCATTATTGGCAGCTCTAAAGTTTGATGATCTCCTGTGCATCAAGAGACTTAAACTTATCTTGGTCCCATGCTACTCCTGTTAGAAATTCACCACTATGGGAGAATTCAAAGGACTTCACCAAAACTAAACTGGGCCCCAAACCTTATCAAGCCCAGTCATAGACTCAAGTTACCATGGTTTGAATACACAAAATAAAATACACCTAATATTTGAACAGACACTTCATAAATGATAGGATTGATATGTGAATATCTACTATGCATGTGAAAATAGAATTGATATCATTACTTATGAGGGAAATAAAACCATAATAATGCTGCTTCATGCCCACTAAGATAACTAGAATAAGAAAGACAGACCATAGCATAGACTGGTTGGCTCAGATGCAGAGTAGAATCTCATACAGATAGCAGAGTCCAAACCAGTAAGCACTGGAAGAAATAATTTTGTTATTTCCATATAGTGAAACATAAATTTGTACCACTATCCAGAAATTGCACTGTTTGATCTTTTCCCAAGAGAAAGACAAATATGCTCATAAAACTAAAATGTCCATCAAGATTTACTTGGAAAAAAGGAGGCATCCCCATAAAAGGAAAAATTACTTGGCAATTAAGGGCATCATACAGCTGACAAACAGCACGGCTATGTGTAGTAGAGTCTAGTAAATGAGGCAGGATACAAAAGAGTACACAGTAATTCCATTCCATATTCCGTATTCATGCAAGTCTTTAAAAAATCTAGTGTCAAAAAACAAATCAGCAGTTTTCAAGGGCAAGGGAAGGATGGAGGGACTAATGTCCTCAAAAGTGTAATGAAAATGAGGGTGACGGAAGAGTTTATCTTGCTTGGGTTAGTGGTTAGTAAGTGTAAGTTTGTCAGAAGCATTAAAAATGCTGAACTTCAAAACAAAATAAAAAATTAACTCTAGTTAATACATTGCATATTGTTATCTTAAAAGTAGTTCAGATTACAGGATTTAGGCATGAAAAAATGATCAAACAATCCATTGAAAACATAAACTGGGGCTGGGGATTTAGCTCAGTGGGTTAAATGCCTGCCTGGCAAGCATGAGGTTGTGAGTTCGATCCCCAGTACCAAAAAAAAAAAAAAAAAAAAGATGCTATAAAGAAAACATAAACTGTTCTTTTTGATGAACTGATAGGGATTAGTACTATAGCCATCTATCTTGCATACATGTATACATGCACACACATACATGTGGATACATATAATCTTTTCTTCTTTTCTCCTTTCCCCTATCCCAGTTGCTCTTTCATTTTGAGCACTTTCTTTCCTATTGTTTTGTTTTGGAATTCTGTATTGTTTTTATCCTTTTGTTTATTTTTAAAATAAAAAGAAAAATGGTGGATTTATCTTACTGCATAGAAATTATGCTTGCCTCAAATACCATGTTTTCAGAATTGTTTTTTCATATCTATGCCTATGGTTGCCATTAGCTATGCATGTAATTTTAAATATTGTCCCAGACAGTTCTCATAAAACATACTCAGGTAGGTAGTGGTGTTGCTATCGTTGCAAAGATGATGAGATGAATGGGGCTCAAATTTGAAGTAATATTAAAAATTTCAATATAATATTTAGTGATATATTAATTATATATAATGTAGTTACTTATAATTATGATATATCATTATATGTAATTATAGAGACCATGTAAATATAGCTATGAGAGAACCAAGTTTATTTATGGTTCAGTAACTTGCTAGCTATGTCATCCAATATGTTACTAATATATTACTTAATATTTTTGATATATTAATTAATATCTTATAATGATAAGTAATATTATCATAAATATATACAATTTTGCATATATTGTCTTTACAAGGTAAATATATGTAACATAATTTATCACATGGAATTACATATAATATATAATACTTCATAATATATATTTTATATGATTCTATAGTCTACATTTTATATTATAATGTATTATAATTCTTTTATATAGATGCATA